>CAEFZY010016111.1:0-107589 GCA_903066815.1 Brachyrhaphis roseni
TATATATATATATATATATATATATATATATATATATATATATATCAAGTCGGAAACCATCAGTGCAACTTTTAATTCAGAAATACAAGGCAACCAGTGCCTCTTTGTTATTACAATTTCAGTGTATTTGATGGAGCAGAGGTGGCGTCGGACCTCAGTCAGTCAACAGGGGGCGCTGCTGCTTCCGGACACATGAAAAAGCTCCAGAGAAATCTTTTAGGATGAGGCGAAGTGAGACCTCAGGAAGTCTCGTTGACCTGTCGATCCAGCTCTAAAACTTTACTGCTGCTCCTGTTCGCCGCCTGCGACCTGGAAGCCAAACAGCGAGCAAAACCCAATCAGAACCGCGACGATAAACAGACCCGAAAAGTTTTAATTTGAGTCCAGCGAGGCGCCGGGGTTCACCTGTGCAGGTCTAGCAGCAGGTTCTCCTGTGTGTCGTTGCTTTTGTTCCTGAAAGGCGGGTGCCTCTCGGCTCGGTTCGGTTCGGAGCCGAGTTTCTGCTGCTCTGAACGGCGCCACGTTGCCATGACGACGGCCGGCGCGTCCTCCCACTGCTCGGGGTATTCGCCGCCGAGGCCCAGGAGGTGCGGCTGCTCGTCCTCGAAGGTCGACAGCAAACTCCTGCTTTTTACTGAAAATAAAAAAAGAAACGAAAAATTAAAACGAAACGCCGAGCAAAGGCGTTCACATCTAGCCTAGCGAGCTAGCACTTCACAGCTCTCCCATAGAATTTCTAACGGGCCAATCAGCGAACAGAATCAGACTTTGTGAACGATGACGTCGATTTGCTGCGCCGTGTTAGAATTGTAGTCTTCCTGTAGTTTTAGCAATGGCGGCGGTGGAAAATAAGCGAAGTCCGTGTTGACTAAATATTTTCTAAATATTGAATTAGCACTAGCAGCCACTTTGTTCGGCATTCTTCGCTTAGCAATGGAGAAAGAAAGAAAGAAAGAAAGAAAGAAAGAAAGAAAGAAAGAAAGAAAGAAAGAAAGAAAGTCAAATCTTTTGGTTTTGAGTGGGACAGAAAAATATTTTCAGGTCATTTTCTCTACTTTTAACCATAAAAATCAAGTTGCTTAAACTTTTCCGCAGCCTACACAAGAAAGCATCGGTTTGTGTGTGAGCAGGATGTGAGAGGAAACTGAATTTGATTGTTAAGAAAATTATATCTGATCTCAATTACAACAGTGAGTGTGTCTGTGTGTGGGGGGGAGGTAATGAGGATGTAGTGAAAGGTCAAATCAGTTTCTGTGGCTGTTGCTGCTGAGCTGTAGGTGGAATCTGATTAGTGGTGATGGTATAATGGACCACCAGAGTTTTACAGCTGGGAACTAATGATTCATGACAATGGGAACAGCAGGGTAGGTCAGGCAAGCTGAAAACTTCAGAAAAACGAACAAGTTTGCCTGATCACTACTGAAAGCTAACTTTTCTAAATTGAAAACTTTTCATATCAGAGCCTTTATGAGAACTCATCCTTTAGTCTTTCTTGGTTTTCTAAATGTATTGTTGCAGTAAGATTACCTGTAGCTGTGTAGGATTCAGGCATCTGTCTGGATGCTTCGCCTGTTTCAGTGATGCTTGACGACAGAGTGAAGCTGCTCGGGTAAAAACTCCCCAGAAACAGAGCGAAACACAACACGACCACCTGTGGAGCAACAAACAGACAGATGAAGAGAGAAGGGTGGATAGACGGATGAATAAATCATGAATTACGATGGAAACAGATGTTTCCAGTTTAATAATCGATGCTCCATCAGCTCAGTGTCACATATGCGTTACCATTAAGCATGAGGATGTCTGGGTGCCCGCCATCCTGCACGACTTCTGGATTTTTCCTGCCACCATCGCCTGCAGAGCCTGCAGCTGCTGCAGCAGAGACCTGCAAACACACACACACACACACACCGATGGGTCAGACTGTATGTAAGGCTGTGTTTTAGAGTCAAAATAGTAAACATGGAAAAATTGGAATAAACCAGGGGGTTAATTAACCTAATAACTTTCTTGTTGGTTTAATATTAGCTGATGGAAACCAGCAGTCTTGCTAATTCACCCTGATCTCACGGAACATGTTGGTTTTATCTGCTGCTGCCGTCCAGACAGCTTCACATGTCGCAGAGATTTTCTACTAAAACGCAGCACAACCGCTGTGCCATCCAGGTGCAGCGGCACAAAAACTGGCTCCATCGCCACATTTATCTTTTCAGGAGTGACAGCGAAGCACACTTTAACCGCTGAGTGAAAAAACCCGACCTGAAGCAGCTGTCAGGGACGCACTTAACCCGATGCACCCGCCGCTTTGTGCAGCACACTCCGTTCATCCGTGCAGAATCCCTGACGCAGCCTCAGCGTTTCGCAGTGAAAATGGACTCATGATTATGCATGAATGCAAAAAGCTGCAGCTGAATGCAGAAACGGGGAGCCTCTGATTCAGTTTTATTTTCAAATCACAGCACTGAGTCATTGTTTTCCAGCTCAGCATGATCCAGGCGGTCATGGCTAAAACCCTCCAACCCCCAGAGACGTGAACCTGCAGGCTGTAATCAAGCCTTCAACAAAAAACAAAAGCTTTCTAACTTTGGCAGTTCTTCAGTTTCTGAAAGTTCAGGTTTTGAATCCTTACTTTTGTCTTTTCCTCAATAAAAAAAATCTCTCAAATATTCACAATTGTACTTACAATTTTCCTCCACTTTAGCATTTGTTTTTTCTGGTTAAGAATCAAACTGACAATCCAACTGTGAAGCTTTTCGTAAAACAATGTATGTTTTTAGAAAGCCAGAGTATCAAACAACAGTTTCTTCTTGAGTTTTAAAGAGGAATTAGTTGAAAAATCCCAAGAAACTGTATGTCCTTACTTGTTTGTGCACTCCAGAGTTTCCACTTTCCTGCGTAGCTCATTGTTCTCATTGGAGCATGTCTCCACCCTGTGGTCACACAGCAGTACTGCAGTTAGTGACTCATAATTAGCAACATCAACACAGTATTTTAAATTTGAAGCAGTGATTTTACATGTTTCCAGCTCTGTTTGTTAAAGAATTCTCTACCATTATGCAGATGATATGCTAATATTCTTAGTTTATTATCTGGACTTTTCCAGGTATTTATGTTCCTGTTAGCTTGAAGGGGAAGAAGGACAAAGATGAACTCACTTTTTCTCCAGAGCATCCATGTATTCTTTCTTCTTCCTGCGACTCTCTTGAGCTGAAATCTGTGAAAGAAAGAAAAAACAGCTGAATAAAACATTCAAAGGACTGTAAAGAGTTTATTAAAAATATTTCCTCATAAAACTTGGGAAATTCTTAGAGTAAAACAATTTAAATGAAAAATACAAAAATTAGAGGAAGACTAGCATCTAATTTAAAAGTAAAATCAATAGTTTGTATATTCCTGAGCTCCTACTTTGTTCTTGATTTTCCGGCGGATTTTCTTTAGTGCCTTCTCTTCTGCTTTGGTGAGCGGCAGTTTGGTAGGAACGGGATAACCTTCGGCCACCAGCGTTCGACGCTCCTCCTCGGTCAGGATCAGCGGCCCAGACCCCTGCAACTTCTGCAGGACGAGAGGGAAAATATAAATTTGCCACTATGAGAACACCAACTGTTCAGTAAGGTAGATTTCTGTTGAAATGCTAACATTTTGGACCAAGGAGAGTTCAACAGAGTTTTATTTAAAATGTCCTCATGTTTCAAAACGTTCATACACATAACAATGTTTTCAAGGTTTTGGAAGAGCAACAGGCTCCCCAGCTCCTCCGCTGTGCTCAACAAAAGCTAAGACTAATATGTATGGTGTCATATTTGTATTTTTATTTAAAATATTCACATTCACAGCTCAAATACCATGATATATATTTAGATATCTGTTTGAAAAGGAGGAAGGCAGAAACATAAACTTATTTTACCCTGCTTTCTTTCTTTTACATAATTTGAAAAAAGGAAAAATAATAAAACAATAACAGAGAGATAATACAGCCAATGGATTTCTTTTAATCAAACATGAAGCCACCAAATACAGTTGGTGGAAGAAGCACTTCTAGTTTCCTGCCCCTATGTCACTTTTACACTGATTAGTTTAATTTTGAGTCAATTAATCCAACTTATTATAAATCCTCTACAATATAAACATCTAAAAATGACCTTATCACAGTCCTAATTCTTTAAAACATTAGAATTACTGCTATTATTGGAAATATGAGCAGGTTTTGGCCACAAGTTGTTTTTTGCAGGTATTTTATGACTTATTAGTATCATAACACAATCACTGTACTTGATTGTGCTCTTTTGTGTTTCCCATTTTGAAGAGAAATCTATATTAATGAAGCAGGGAGTCTTTTTAACATAATTTAATGTTCCAGGAGACAACATTCAGCTTAAAAAGCTTAAATATTCTTTAGTTCCTGTAAGATTTTGCTAAAACATTTATTTTCTGTTATTATTTTCCCCACTTTATAAAGGCGCAGAAATTAAAGACTGGACTCTTATACCCGACTATCTGTTGAAGTCAAACAGTGTGAGTGGTGTCTGTCACTTTTGTAAAAAAAATTGAGAAAAAGTTGTGGAAAAACAGAAACTGGCTCCTTACATGAGGAGCGGTGAGCAGCGGGGAGTTGGACAGGGAGGACGCGGCGCGCGGAGACACCTTGACGCTGGCCTGAGACGGAGGTGGGCTGCTGGGGGAGGTGGGGCAGGACATACTGGGAGGGGCGTGGACGGGGCTCTGGCTGCCCTCAGAGTCACTGCCGTGGGAACTGGGAGGAGTGGGAGGCATCTGAAGGGACTCCAGGCCTAAAAAACAACAAAATTACAAAGAAATTACAGATTTCTTTGGGTAGAAGAAACAAGCCAACATGTTAAGGCCAATGCAGAAATCCTTTATTTGGATTAATCGTGATTAATTGATTGTTGAAAGAATCGTTACCTGGAATATACAGAAAAAAAAAACTTTAATTTACTGAAAGAACAACTAATTCACTGCCAAAACTGTACCAAAAAATATGCACATTTAGCATTAAACTAAACAAAAAAAACCTTTGTAAATATGTTCTACACAAAACAAGTCAAGTGACATATTTTTTGGTTCACCTGGTTTAAATTCTGTAAAAAATGCTATTACTCACATTTTAATATATACTTATTAATCAATGATAAAAACATAAATCAACAGATTATCTATTTATGTTAAAAGTATTTTTTTTAGCTGCAGATGCATCTTTTGTTAGAGTAAACCGTAAAAAAAGGGAATACTTTATTGCATTTTAGACAGAAAAATGTTTATATTAAATAGTTTCTTATGTAATAAAGAAACTGAATTTGTTTATTTAAATGTATTTCTAATACTGTACAAAAAGACTTAAATGAAAAATTTGCAGATTCTTTATCCGATTAATCGATTAATTGTTAGAATAATCAATAGATTACTGATATATAACTAGATTTTTTGTTAGTTGCAGTCCTACGTTTGTTCAGGAAAACTTTTCGTTCATCTTGGTTTAAAATGTTAAAAAAGACTGTAATGCTCAAAACCTGCCAGCAGGGGTCGTTGTAGCACAAGTAAAATCCAAATTCTGACCTTTGGGTGAAAAATTAAGGAACTGGTCCACTTCATGTGGCTCCAGCTTAATCTCAGGGATGATTTTCTCCTCCTTAATCTGTAATACAGAAGACAGACAGTGTCACAAACAGAACAAACTGAAACTCAGAGTTTTAAAAAGTGTTTTCTCCCACCTTCATTGCTTTGCCTGGGTTGGTGGTGCTGCTGGCTGCTGTTTGGGCCACAGGGGCCAAAGCGGGGCCCTCAGGCCCACGAGGGCCTTCACTGGAGGCCAGAGAGAGCGAAAGAGTGGGTAGCAGAGAGGGAGTCACACAAAGGAGACCCTCAATGGCCTCTTCCTGCTCCATGGCCCACTCAGGGGAGTCTCCATCAGACTCTGTGTTGGAAAAACGTCATAATATGAAATAACTTCAGATTTCATTCAAAAATAACCAGTTTTTCTTAGCATTAACAACCCTAAATGTCATATTGGTAAATGTAAATGTAAAAACTTCCATTCTTATAAAATCATTTTAAAATATCTAAAAGAATTGGGTGCTCAAAACTCAGAAGATGTCGAAAGTGGAAGGTTGGATTATCCTTAAACTCGCGCATAGAGCTGCAACAATTTTTTTGACGATTAATCATTTAATCGAGCAACAAATTCTTCAGATATTTTTCGCACAATACTAGAAATACATTAAAAGATTAATGTCTAATATTGCATGAAGTGCTCTAAATGCAGTAGAGCTTAAAAGTGAACAACTGGATGATCCTTAAAGTCGTGCAAAGAGCTGCAACAATTATTCTGATGATTAATCAATTAATCAGGGAACAAATTCTTCAGATATTTTGTTTAATCACTTAAGCCTTTTTTACACAATATTGGAAATGTATTAAAATATGAATTTTATACAAGATTAGAAGTACTTTAAAAGATACCAATAAGTAAATAATTAATTTGCTTTTGCAGATAAGAAAATAAAAATGTTAGTGCCTGAAATGCAACAACATAGTTTTCTCTCAATGCTTGATCATTTGTAGCAAAGGATGCATCTGCAGCAAAACAAACACTGTTTACTAATATGTGGATTAGTTTTTGGATTAATTACCAGATTGGAAAATCTGCTTAATAAGAGACTTTGTAAATTTTCCACTTGAGGAGCTCTGGGTAGAAGGTTTATCATCTTAAATGTACAGTTTTGGGTTAATTGCTATCTGACTCTGTTTTTCTTTTAGAAAATTACCTTTTCTTTGAGTTTGTGTACTCCGGTTAATGATTAATAATTTACTAAACTAGTTGACAATTATTCCACTAATCGATTAATCACAATTAATTCGATTAATCGTTTCTCACCTGCTTCGCTGCAGTGCTCTCCGGTGAGGTGTGACAGCGGCGACTGAGGCCGGCTGTCTCCACACAGCGAGTAGCTGTGCTCGGCGGTGATGTGAGGCGGCAGAGGAGACGACGGGGACAGCTCGCCACCGTCCTCTCCCTCCATGGACTCCACGCCGCCTTTGTCCCCAGACAGGAAGGGGTCGCTGAGCAGCTGGCCCAGCAAAGCGTCCGGGGACAGGTCGTCCAGGAGCTCACAGAAGTGCTGCAGAAAAGAGAAAGAAGATGGGAGGTAACAGACTGATAATTACACGAAAACCACAACATTACAAATCTCTGACAGCACCTCTGTGATTACAGGATATTATAGTCTCTATTGGCACCTTCAGACCCCTCAGGGAACTCCAGCAATACTTATCCACCTCCTCTAATCAGCATTTCTGTTTGTGTCTCAGTGTGGCGATACTTTACCAGACTAAGCCTCCTTCCCCCATCGCCACATTCCTTCATCTCCCTACAAGGCGAAGATCCTGATCCTGTTCAGGATGTCAGTTTTAAGAAGCTGGAGTCACAGAAAAGTTTGTGCTAAAACAGGCTAAAATGCAAACTGCTCCTGGTATTACCGTCCAAAGCTAAATCCTTTTAATTCAACACAATATTTTTGCGTTCACTTAGTGCTTTGAAGCATAATACAGTAACTCCATCTTCTTTTTTCACCTCAGTCAGAATTCCAGAAATCTCCTATTTATGGAGAGATTTAAAGCATTGATAAAGAAGTTTGGATGGACGGACAGACGGACAGATTGACGGACGAATGGATGGATGGAAAACCTAATGGATGGATCCATAGCAAGATGGATGAAAAGACGATACATAGTTTGGTGGACAAATCGATAAATGAACTAATGAAAGGATAAACTGATGGATGGATGGACGGACGGACGGACGGACGGACGGACAGATGTAACAAGATCTTAAAATCAAGGAACAAAGTAAAAAAAGAATGTGTGAAGTTTCCTAGTTTTCTCGCAAATTGCTTATTTAAACATTTATAGTTGATCTACTGTGTGAGCAGAAAACCAACCTGACGGCAGCCGCCTGCTTGAACAAAGTTTATGGAGTCATAAACAAGTTAAACTTATATCACTGTGCCTTGTCAAGCCATAAATACAAGTTGAATAGGAGTAAGTCAGGTATCTAAATTCAAACGTTTGAGTGCAATCAGGCAAAATTCCAGCTAAGGCAAGATCCAAAGTGGACAGGCCAATGTCCAGCATGTGGCTTCAATTACAGACTCACAAACACGGGACGTCCAGCATTTCTCTGTGTCCCACACAAACAAATGACCCTTCCTCCTCTGCTGCGTTTCGCTCCCTACAAGACCCGTCTCCAGGTTTTGATGTGTTTTAACACCGACAGCACACCGTGAACCTCTTCAAGGAGGAAGAAGGCAAATATTTACACTTCTCTCCACCCAGTCGGCCATTTTCTGACATCCAGGATGACGAGGAGCTTGTGTCCAATATATCCAATGATATGATTCAACAATATAGAAATGTGGAATAAATCAATCAGCCAATTAGGTACAAACATCTAAAAGTCAAAATGTTTAGGGTTCTCCAACTCCAGTGGTCTGCAACGTTCAGCTTCATCTCTAGTCCAACAAACATCGAGGCCTCAGCAGAACTTAATGGCATGATAAAAGATTCAGACTTGGATTAAACCCTTTAAGTCCTGAAAATGTAAAATTAATGCAAAGCAAGTCCAGAAAAGCAGCGTCTTTTTGGTGTTAATACTAAAACTATACAGAACGAGAAATTAAAACACTGTTATAGTAAAGAGGTTTCAATTTCTTCAAGTGTCTTTAAAAACTGAATCAGATTGACATGAAAAAAAAAGGCCTAATTGAAAATAAAACAGAAAACCAGTCACACAACATGATGCTGCCACCTCTGTACCTCAAATTCGGGATGTTATAAGAGTTAGCTTGTGTTTTTCATTTAAATATGATATTATTATTATTTTATTATCGGCAAACCCTTCAATTTTAGCCTCTTCAGGTCAAATTACGTGCCTAAAAAATGACACTCTTTGTTGTTTATGCTGATTATGTTGACTAGTGATTACTTTAATAATCGATTTTTCTGGCTATTAATCAATTTCCTTTTTAAAATTGGCCCCTTTTGCTGATTTTTTTTATTGCCTATGTAAACACCTGATAGTTTGTAGCTAAAAATACTTCTAACATCAACAAAAGCAACAAAAACATTTCTGCTCGACTTAACATCCAAACAATGTATTGATCTGTTTACTATTGCTTTGTTTAGTAATTGGATAGCAAAAGGTGCTTAATGTTAGATTTTATTCTGAATTTGAACCAGGTGAAGCTAAAACGATGCAACCAGAGGAGTTCTGGGTAGAACACATTTACAAGCGAAGAAGTTTTTTCATCTTAAGTGAAAAATATAGATATTTTTGTATAATTTTGGCTTTATTACTGCTCCTATTATGTTCAGCAAATGACACTTTTTGGTGTATGTACTCCAGGTAATTGCTAATTGATTAATAAATTAGTTGACGATTAATTGTTTCAGCCCTAGTTTAGATTTGATATTTCACTCCCTTTGTATCTCCAATCGGCTGTTTAGTTGAAGACAAATGACCCAATTTCTCAAAAACGTCGAATGTTTATTTAGAAAGGAGGAACTGAATGTACAAATGCACAGAAACAGAACCACACCAAACTCCCACACTGCGGCTCCCTGTCATTTCAGCTCGCGGTTGCGGTCGAGAGCGACGGAGGACCGGTCGCCGACTGGGTGTAGCTCATCACACGCCCAACAGAACCCCCTTTGTCCCTGCAGCCCTTATGAGGGAGGCGTTGTTTAAGGGGCCGGCTGTAACTCAAAACCCTCCAGCTGGGAAACAGAACCAGGGAGGACGAAGCCCAACTGGACAAACGTGGAGGTTTAACTGGACATGGAGCAACAGTCAGAACTGATAACAAAGAGGCTATTTTGACTTTTTTTTTCCTGAATAAAATTCTCTGGTAACACAGAAGATAACGGGTACAGGACATCGCTGGAAGATGAGATTGTAATCTTTTAATTGAAGGCTGTAGATGGAGGAAATGCAAACAGATTAACTGAGGTTCAGTCTGATGCAAAGTCTCAGAAGTTTAGCAGAATTTCTAATATGCCAGATTTTAATCAAATCAAAGATGAGACAAATGGAAACTTCAAAGTAGGTCAGACAAGCATGAAAAGTGAAAACTTTATCCTGATAAAGATGCAAAAAAGCAGAATACATAATTTATGTATAAATCCATCAAACTATGGGGATATTTTAATTCAAAATAAGAGTTTTCCTACGTTTCGTCTGCATATGTGTCCTCAGATTATTACAACTGAGATTAAAAAGACAATTTACCCACCTGGAATTCTGGGTTTATGGATTATTGGATTCAACCCCATTTTCCTGGACTCAGTGTTTCATTTTGGTCAATAACTCTACCTAAAAAAGCATTGGAAACCCCAGTAGTTTTCACTAGATACTTTTACATAAACTTGGTAAGTTCCTACATTAGACACTACACTCTGGTCTCAACTATGTTTTGCATTTGGTGAATGGTTAACTCACCACAATCTCCAAAATTACCAATAATGCTTCAAGTTTTATAGAAAGCCTTGAGTTTTTGCTAAATTTTAAGTCATTTTGAAAACTACTACTATAAACTATGCTTCAAATGTAAATAATAATAATAATAGTAATAATCTATGTTTGCTAGTTAAAAACTAATCAGTTCCAATACAATCTCAACCTACAATTTGGATTTGAATGCTGTTTAAGGATTAATAAAATTGGAAAATTATAACTTCAGATTTCAATTAACACATTGTACAAAAAAAGATATGAAAATGTTCATTTCTGGAGCTGTTTGCAATGCTGAAATTGTACCAAAAAGAAATCATACAGCTAGGCCTGTCATGGTAACAATAAATTGCCCCAGAAATTATTGCGATAAATAATAACATTGTTGTTTTGAGACCATTTTCAAGTAATACATTGATAATGGCGTAA
This sequence comes from Brachyrhaphis roseni, assembly GCA_903066815.1. NCBI lineage: Eukaryota > Metazoa > Chordata > Actinopteri > Cyprinodontiformes > Poeciliidae > Brachyrhaphis > Brachyrhaphis roseni. The sequence goes on from CAEFZY010016111.1 coordinate 10,949, forward strand.
CGCACGCCCCACGTTTGGAGGCCTTAGTCCTCGACGCGGATGTCGCGGGTTCGACTCCCGGTCCCGACGACCTTAGCCGCATGTCTTCCCCCCTCTCCTCGCCCTCCTTCCTGTCAGTCTACTGTCAAAAAATGCAAGCCACTAGTGCTGCTAAAAATTCTTCGGAGGAAAAAAAAGCAAACAAAAAAACTCCCCTTCAAAAAAAGAATCTAAATTATTAATTGCTTATTGCGACAGGCTTAAATACAACTAAAATTAAAGTATTCACGAATATATACATACATAGAAATTATACAAGTTCTTTTAGCTTTAACCTTAGCACCAATAAATCAACTGGACTTATTGTTCAAAAGCAGAAACTGAAACATGCCTATAAGGAAGTTAAAACTAAAAACCTGTCCACTCAGTCCTAAAGGAGCCCCAACAGGTCGGGTCCAGCTGCGTTTTGTACCCTGACCTGGACTCAGCTGTGTGTACGCCTCAGCTGACAAGACACTCACTCATAAAGCAAACATCCTAAATGTGTGGCCTGCTATCAGGACAAGCCAGATGACTCATTAGTTTGATTGGGATCCAGATCTTTGGCTTTAAATGCCACACATCCTCAACACGTGTCCAACTATCAGCAGATAAGCTGAAGGAACATATGAACTTTTATCTGACAGCCCTGCAAGAACTTTATATCTTATTGTTGTTCGCTTTATTTCAGTTCTTCTTTAAACCAGATGGTTTTTAGTTCTAATAAAATCCAGTTTCTCCAACTTCCTGTTTACCATTTAGTGCTGGTCGCTTCAAAATCAAGACACTCCTGCGGCCAAAAAGCTAGAGCACCACAGGAAGAACAACGTGTACAAGCCACTCACAGGGTTGCACTAAAGGTTTCCACCAAATTTTAACATTTAAATCAACATCGAAGCTTGTAGCAAATAAATAGGTAAAAACAGAAAAACACTTTTTACAAGGCGATTGGTGAACAGCTTTTAGTTAAACTACATTTTGCAACAGAAATGCCTTCAGCAAACACTGAATTACAAACACATGTTGAAGTATAAATGATTTGTGCACAATTGTAACCAGCAGAGATTGAGATAAGTATCTGGGTTGAATACTTGGTGTGTTTTCTATGCATAAATTCACTTTTATAGACAGAACTCACCATCTGAAGTAACACTGTCACAATAAGTAATGAATCAATACCAACCAATTGTGTGATATATTGAAATGAGCTCAATCATTTCCAATTCTGACGACAAATATTTTCTGATGGGGAATTTTGTTTACAGAGACATCATAATCTTTATGGTTTGTAGATGTTTCCATTTTTTAAATTTGTTTTATCTATTGTTTTTAGTTGTTTTCTTTGTTTTTTGTTTGCTTGTTTTAAACCCACCCAACTGTTTTTTGTGGATACAAGTTATTGTTTTTTTGTGTCTTGAAAATGAGCCCTTTCAAAAATCTTCCAAATATAACGCCATAAGTCACAGGCATTGGCAGTTACCTAGCAACCCCAGTGAGACCCGGCCCGTTACCTAGCAACCCCAAGCGAAATTCCACAAAGTGCCTTTAAAATATCTTCCAGTTTCAGTGTTGACTTCTTTACAAAATTAAAGTTTGCTTGTCTGAGAAGGCAAACTAGCATTGTCATGTGACATTATTAATACATTTATTAAAAATAGCCTAAAACTACAATATTACCCAATTGCTGGGAGAATTTATCATCCAGCAAAATTTGTTATCATGACAGGCCTGGTCTGGAAATAAATATAAAACAAATTTTTGACACAATATCAAGAAACTAAAGTATAATTCACCCCAAAACCATCAATAATGTAAAAGGGTTGAATCGAGTTTGAAACCTTCAGATGTTTTCCAGTCTCTGGCTGATAGGAAACTACGACTATAAGTCACTTATCAGTTGCTGTGGGCTCAGACCTAGCAGAGCGTTTCTGCCAGGGCACTGATAATAGTGAGTGTCAGGGATACAAAACAAATCACAGGCCTTGGGGTGATCTGGTGGAGTTCAGCCTGACATTCTTATATTGTATCAGCAATCAGTAAAAATAAGCTCTTACACATTAGGTTTCAAATGTAGACTGGTATTTTTTCAAGTAAAAAGAAAACACACCCATATCTGTGAGATTCGAGCCGAATGAGCTCAGACAAACTGACCCGAGCTAAACAAAAACGCCCTCGTTCTCAGAGGGATTCGAGTCGGTTCCCACACGGATAAGAGGACAACGCAGACACTCCCTGACCCCGATCCTCGACATCGATCCCAGCCGGGCTTTCCAAAAACTAAGAAATAATCAGAGATCCGGTATCAGCTCCAGGAAAAGGCCGGATAACAATACAGGATAAAATTGCATAACAAAAACCTTAAAAAGGGTTTCTGCAGGTTTCACTAACTGAAATTTAATACTTTTTAAGACCACTATGACTAAAATGTAAGACCTTTAAAACGACAGATGTGCAAAAGAAACATAGGAGACTAAAGCAGTGACATTTCTGGGGTCTTTTTGTGGCTCTTTGCAGCAGATTTGTGCTTCTCACATATCATTTAGCTCTCTAGCTAGCAAGCTAGTATTAGCAGCTTGTTAGCAGTACTCTTCACCGCCATAGTTTTTGCCCAATAGAAAAATCCTGCAAGAAAGAAACCTACATAGATTAGATATGTAGATTAAATATCATTACAGGACGAAATGTAAGACCTGTGAGTAACGTACACCAGCCACTTTACATTTTCTTTAATGAATTTAACACATTTTAAGGCCTTAAGTTTAGATAAATGAATTAAAAACTTTTAAAAGGTGCGTGGAGACAGTGTTACATAAAAGGACTTCTTTTAGTTACAATCAGATTTGTTTCTTTACAGTATCAACCTTTGTCCACACCTTAAAATGTGGAATTTATAGTTTAATAAACAAGAAAAGTATTTAAAATTAGACCTGAAGATGTTTATTTTTTATATGAATGGAAAGAGTGAATACAAAAGATTGGAAAACATCTCACTGAGTTGACACAGTTCTGTTTGCAAAGCCATTGGAGCTAAGAGGAAGTACAAATATTTACACTCTGCCTTCAACTTATTGAAATATTTCAAAATATTTGAATGCAAAAAGGCAGGTTGAAAGAAACTTATTCAAAATACCTACTCATTTCACCTTTAAAATTAAGATTTTCTCAACCTCAAGTTCTCAACCATGAGAAAATTTACAACAATCTGTTGAATTTGAACAGGGCAATGCATTATGAATTTATGCCTTTCAGTATTTTAACTGTGTTAAGTGTATTAATGTCCTCGTTCAAAGTTGAGAAATGTAGAAAAACATAAAGTAAAGAGACTGAAGTCTCATTTTGTCACCATTGGAGAACTGAAATCAGACATTACTACATGTCCACCCAAGTTTCCTGCTCCAATATGAGCTCATAGGTTGACAATTTGTAGTCTGGTGAGGAGAAAGTCCAAAGAAAAATATTTGTCTTAGAGCAGCACCCTGAAGACCTATCAAACCACCACATTTCGCAGGGATTTAAAAGTATAGTTTGTTGTCAGTCTACAACAAAAGACTATGTGAAAATTTTTTAAATTACATTCTGGCAGCTATGAGGTAGAGGTTATGGTTTGCGCCTCGTTTTCCTCCAATAATTGTGTCACCAAGTACTTGTGTGGCAGTGAATGGAAACAGCTGAAAGTCTCACTTTAGCATACACACCAAGCTTGTCTTGTCCTTGTGAGAGATTAGTTCCTCTAAATTAATGTAGCAAACAAATGTTACTTACAGAGCTTGGTGTGATATTTGTACACTGCAAAAACACAAAATCTTACCAAGTATTTTTGGTCTAGTTTCTAGTGCAAAGATTTTATCACACGTGAAATAAGACAAAACTAGCTTACAAGTAACTTTTAAGTAAGATGTAGGAGCTTGTTTAAAGTTAATTTCTTAAAATTGACTTAAGATATTAAGGAATATGAATATATTCCTTAGAGTTATATTAAGGAATATATTAATATATTTTGAAAGATTATTTCACTCATAATATGGGGAAAATGTCTTGTTACAAGTTAAATAATCTTGTACAGTGAAACTAGTACATTTTTATAATAATAAAGGAATTATTTACTCAAAAAACATTCCCATTTCTTGCATATCTAGTTGTGTGCACTAAGATATTTGCTATGTGGAGCTGCAATAACATGTTATTCTTCCTTTGGCTCAGACACTTAAGAAAAAGTTTAGATTTTTTTTTATCAACAAAAACAAAAAATGTCCCGATTCAAACTGCATGGTTTACAGTGCGAGTTTCAACACATATTTGATTGGGGTGGAGTGATATCTAACTTACATAAATAACAGGATGTGAGAGAGCATGAAGGAAGTCCTGCTTGACAGCAAGCATTTACTCTCCTCCCACAACATGAGTGCATTTATATAAACACTCAGAAAATATTTAAATTCTGCTAAAAGGCTTTGCAGAATGAATTAAAAACTATTTACAGACCTAAATATCTGCTTCCAATTTCGAGTTACTGTTTTTTTGTCACCTCTCAATGTGAAAATAAAGTCAAAATGGCAAGACTTGGACTCAACATTTCTTTTTTTAAGTTCAGAATCATGACTCAGATGTTGTCTGAGTTCTGATTGGCCGATATTCAACATGAAAGTGTATGAGGAAACACAAGTCGACCCAACGGCATGATGAAAAAGGGTGTTTCTGACCCCTGTTTTCCATCCAAGAGAGCTTCCCAGAAGCTCTACATAAAACACACACTCTTTCCATTCCTGCCCTATCGGACTGACCGACAACAGAAAACAACCCCCACGGTTCCCCACCGTTGTTGCACAAGCAACTTTACAATCCACAGTGCTGAACTGTAGGGATACGTTAAACATAAAAAAATACCAGTAAAAAAAATAATGAGACATCTTCACTTTGTGTAACAATTTGAAGCTAGTAAAACCGCTCGTTATCAATTTCTACACCGTGTTGCCCAACACACTGAAAACATTACCGTTATTTGTGGGATCTGGACTATAACGGATCAATTTCAACACTCGTAAAGACTGTTAGTTGCAACAGAGATTACAGTCAAACCACAGAAATCTGGAAACTTAAAACTTTAAAGCAGCAGATATACAGTTTGACATTAAGTAAATGCATAAAATTCGATATTATAGTTCAACGCCGAGTGTTAATAGAAATACCAGTTTCAGTTTGCGATTAAAATTACAAATATAGCACTTTCCAGACAATAAAAGACAATATTTTAACATTTTTGACCACGCTAGGCTACATTCGAATGCAAACGCGACCCAATTTGGACTTTAACAGGAAATAATAGGAATGCCCGAGACTCAGTCAGATGCAGCACAGAAATATTGTTGCTGTGGAACAAAAACACAGCTGTTTCTCCATCTCCATCTTGTTAAAACTGGGTCAACACACACTAATGCATAACCTTTTCCATCTCTACACACAGACCATTAACTTCACACGACTCCAGCTGAATTCAACTCAGGTCTCCTCAGACAAACTGCATCTTTCTTCCAAACAGCTTTTATTTTAGCAAGAATTTTCAAACACTGATTATTTGGAGATAACAGTTCAGTTTTTTCATCAGCCCTGGTGGTTTTCTTTGTGTTTTTCACCCTTTCATCCCTGCACTTTTTGCAGCTGCTGGGCGACAACTGGGTCAGCAGCACCTTAAGGGAAACATCTCGTTTTTAGACTTGTCTAAACGTGCCGGATTTTCCAAATTCCTCTCTTAGTTTAGTCTTTGAGGTGAATGCTTTCCAAGCAGACAGCTGACTCAACGTCGGGAAGAACTCACTGACACATTAAAACCCACAAACTCAACTCTGCAGGGCTGAGTCCGTCTCAAAAAAGATCAACCCTGAAAAGCCAAATGTATCGGTTTTGATGAGTATTTCCCCCCCAAAAATGGCTAAATCAACTAAATATTTTGCTAAAGAGTCTTTACAAATAAAAACATTTTTTATAATTACAAGACTGCATTATTTTACATTTTATGTAGACAAAAACATGATATGAAAGCAAAAATCTGATTAATTTTCTAAAATAAGTGTTTTTGGGAACTTAACAGGCTTTTTTCTTGATGCTAGTTGGTTGAACCTGCAGAAAAACGTGACAATTTTGTTCTTGGAAGCCATTGACACAAAAAACCTTAAGCAACTTTTACTTCATCTCTTGTAAATTTTATTTAAATCTTGTTTAAACAAGCCACTGATTATGTGTACAATGCATCAAAACAAAGGATGGGCCTGTTACCAACCTCAAGACACAAAAGGTTTTTAATAGCTAATGGTTCGAAACAACTTAAATTATGCATCTTGCAAATCCTGTGGTTAGAAGAGGTTTTATAAGGATGAATGCATTGGTGATCACTAAGCATGAGCTGGCTGAAAGGTAACTCTTCCCTGACTTATAACAAAAACAAAAGGACTCCTTGGAAATATAAGTAAATAAAACAAAATCAGTTAAAGTATGGAAGCTAAAGTGTTGTAACTCTTTTATGAAGTAAATATATTTTATGTGCAACAACACAAAAGATTCTTAAACAAGCACCTCTTCTTCTCCAAGCTACACAAAAAGCTTTTTGTGCCACAAGTAAATTTGTTGCAATCCAGTTGCCAAACATGAATCAGGCTTTGTAGCAAACTCTTTTCCTAAACTGAATCCAAAGGAGGAACATGAATAAATCCAGTTTCGGGAGACACCAGCAGCTGAGCAATGTGTTGTCGTCCACACCCTGTAACCATCATAACATCTGGCAACATTAAATCAAGCAACATCATGGTCACATCACACCCAACTGTGCCTCCCTGTGTCACAAACCTTTGGTTTATGTTGGTCAAAGCTGAAGATTTTAGGGATTTAAAGCAACACAAGCAGTTTGATTATTAGGGAAAGAGCAGGTGTAGGAATTTTTTGATAATTCATCCGTCTTATGATTGACCAAAGGATCCTTCAGCTCATGTACATTTAGGAGCCGGTTTCTCCTAAACTTCTACCTTCATTTGTTAGTTTTCTAACCTTTTGGGCCAAGATGGATGCTGGATGCAGAAGTTTGTACAACTCTGCAAAAGGCGGACCAAACCGATTGGTTCCGGCCCAAAATTCAGTCATAAAAGGAATCAGAAGTTATACCTGAAAAGGAGTTCAAGAGTCAAAAGTCAAACATCAACAACGAAGACGATGACAAACCGATCAGCAACATGGAGTTAATGGTGGTATCCACATCTTTCTGTACTGTGTGAACAGAAAGCACTTCAGTCACAGGTTGCTGAAGTCAAGGCAACTTGCTACTTGGTCTGGGGAACTTGAGGCAACTTGCTACTTGGTCTGGGGAACTTGAGGCAACTTGTTACTTGGTTTGGGGAACTTGAGGCAACTTGCTACTTCGTCTGGGGAACTTGAGGCAACTTGTTACTTGGTTTGGGGAACTTGAGGCAACTTGCTACTTCGTCTGGGGAACTCGAGGCAACTTGTTACTTGGCTTTGTGAACTTGAGGCAACTTGTTACTTGGCTTTGTGAACTTGAGGCAACTTGTTACTTGGCTTTGTGAACTTGAGGCAACTTGCTATGAGGTTTTGTGAATTTGGGCCAACCTGCTATGAGGTTTGTTGAACTTAAGGCAACTCTGAAGAACTGATCACTGTACTGCAAGGTATGCTGAACTCAAAGCAACTTCTTACAAGGTTTTGTGAACTTGAGGCAACATGTTGTGAATTTCTACTGAACTTAAGGCAACTTGTTACTTGTTTAGTGAACTCAAGGTAACTTGTTCACCAAACCGTTGTGAGGTTTGGTGAAAAGCAATCCTTGCACAACCAAAACCAAACCAGCCCAAACTAGAGTAGCTCTAATTTAGTTTCTTATGTGATAAAATGCAGATGAAAGAAGCATAATTTCAAACAAAAGCTGCTCTTTAAATTCATTTTTATTTAGACTTTATATAGGAGCAAAATCCTAAACAAAAAAATAAAAAATAAAGTCAGAAGACAGACTGATAAACTTATAAGACAGACTGATAAACTTATGGGTCACTGCAGATAAAGAGTGAAGAGAAGCAACCAGATGTTTTAGGAATTTTGGACACGAGCCGACTCGTCCCGGTTCACCCTGCAGGAGAGACGGATGCAGGAGAGGGAGGAAGGCTGGAAGGTTAAAGAGGTTTAGGCCTGCAGCTGCTCTAGATTTAACACTTTCCGCTACTGGGAGGGTTTTGAGCTACAAAAACCATCAACGCTGGGCATTTTACGTACGTCACGCTGTGCAACAGGCAGTTTGCAGGCTTTGAGGTATAAGACGTGAAACACTGAGGCTTGTGTAGAACGCATCATCCCAGATATGAACTAAATCAATAGTTTTAGTTCATTTAATAACCTTAAAGTCTTCAACATGGAAAACAACTGTAAAGTACTTCTAAACTATGGTTGTAAAGTGTAAACAATGAAGAAAACTACGGGGCATAAGGCAGTCGGATGGTTTTTACGGGAATTTAAAAATGTCGGCAATTTTTGAAACTGCTTTGAGGCTTTCGTAAAGGCTGGGTGTGTAAAATCTAACCAGAAATTAAACCCACACCCTCTAAACCACACACAGTGAATCAAATGACAGGGGGCTGCAGATCCATGGAGAAAGAGGGAGAAAACACCAGAAAGAAGAGTAAGAAAAGATACAGAGCGATAAATTTAGCTTTGCCTCAGAGAATGAAGTCTCCTCTGGATTTCCGTAATGATCCCTTACACGCTGATTACTACCTTCGCGCTGCTCCCAGAGAGCTGGAGTCTGAGTACTGTTTCAAAGTTCAGAAGAAAAGTTGCATCAGATTTGACCAGGAGAAAAATGTGTGCACCATCTGTCCAGACATTTAGGACAACTTTAAAGCTTGGCCTTCAGGCACAGAAAGAAGTAGATGAGAAATGCTGGTGTCAGTCAAAATATGGACAACAAAGAAACCTCTGTCATCGCTGCATCCATTCTCAAATCCATGGACCAAATCAAACGACATTTTTTTTAACCAAAAAAAAGTCTAGAAAAGAACCATATTCAAATTTAATGCAGACAAATTACAGAACATTAGTGACTTACAATCTTAAGTTCCTTTCCTGCTGCTTTTACTGACAGATACGTGAACTGCCTTGTCAACTTTAAAACAAGAGAGCACTTTGACCATTTCTGGAGATAAACAAAAGAACTCAGACAAACTTCTAGATTTGCATGATGGAAAAACATGGGATAAAACGAAACTGATAATTTAATCTCCAAAACTTTTAGCTGGTCAATATTTTTTATTTATTTATTTATTTTTAATTTCCTTTATTTAACCAGGTATATGTTTGTGGCAGAGGAACAACCGGATGATCCTGCACCACTCCTGCTGTAATTACTCTCTCAGCCTCATTGTGACACAGAGGCGAAGGTGAGGATGAACCCAGAATGGCTGGTCTGGCATGCAAAATTAGAAAGTGTGCAAAGAAACTTCATCATTTAAGTTTTTTAAGCATAAAGTAACCATGTGGTGCACTGGATGACCGTTTCATTGGTGCATGTTGCAGGTCACACACATGGACCATTCACACAGGCAGTGCAAGGTCACCGGCGAGCAGGATGCCCTGCCCCAACGGAGAACAGGCTGTGAGCACATACTGACCCGATCTGAAGCGGCTGTCAAAGCTGCCATCTACAACCTATCAGTAAAGGTTGTGTATTACAGCTGGTTTGAGAGCTACAAATGAGAACCTGCAGGAAATATGTAACCGGGGCCGTATTTGTCCTGGAGCAAACTCAACAAATACGCCCTTTTCTCGAACGTGTTGAACCAATAAAGGTATGCAAGTCCAGCAGGTTCAACGTGAGCCTGAAACAAAACCTGATATTTCATGTTTAGACTCTGGAATTTAAAATAAATCTCCTGCTGAACACGTTTCACTGACAAGAGATCTTGTGTGGTTATTATCTTTGTACTCCGCTGACATTTATCTATTTACCAACTCCTGATGCTGCGAAAGTTCTTCTTTCCATAAAAGTCTAAACAATGACACAACAGAGTCCTGAACAAAGCTTCTCATCGTTTCTTTATGAGTGAAAATCTCACAGAACAAATGACTGAAGTGTGTGTAGAAGTGGTTAAGGCTCACTGATATTCTGCTAATGTCGAAAAACACAATTTTACTACTCTGGTGTTTCCATTACATAAGAAACGCAATTTAAATTAAACATGAATAAGTTTGTTTGCCTGATAAGTTATTAAAAAGATGCCACTTCCTGTTGTCTTTCCACCAGATATAACATCCTGTTGTTGATTACATGACTCATGTGATGCAGTTTTGTGAAATATGCTAATTCTGATATAGTCGAACATCCACATGACTGTAGCACAAAAACTTTTTAAACAAAAATGTGAGTTTTCTTTCAAAACTGGCACGTTTCCTATTAAGAAAATATATCTTCGCAATTCCAATTTTGCTTGTATTGATGCACAAATATGGGTAAAATGTGTATGAAATCAAAGTACTACTGGCTTATCTCCAAACAATCATCTCTTTGAATCATAACAGCCTCAAATTTATTGCTACAGCTGAAAGAATATTTCAGAATGACCGTTTTAATCATGTTGCCACTGCAGAGTTTGCACGACAGATGTGCATACGAGTGAACAGTAAGATGAAGACTTCTGGACAGTGACTTTCTAACAGCGGATTGGTGCAAACTTTTATAAATCCCTCTAATGTTTGTTTGGGGCATCTGGAAAATATTTTTTCTGCAGGAGAGAAGGTACAAAGTCCGGTCTACAGACTCAAAAAACTCATGTAAGGAGCAACAAGTCTGCCCTGGAACACCGTAGCGTTTAAAAACTAAAACAAACAAAAGTTTCCATAAGTGTTCATCTTCTTCATCGTGGATGCTTTTAAAATTTCAAGCAGAAGTCAAACACGTCACAAGCATAAGATGCCTATTGTTACTCCTGAAAAGAGTGCGATACTTGGCTGCAGATGAAAGAAAAAATAACGTCTTCATATCGTAAAACCTGAACGACTTGATGCATTTAAAGGCATGCAGGCTGGGAGGAGACTGCGTGGACGTTTAAAGTAATGAAAAAAGCAGCTGAGGATGCTGGTTAAGGCTCACTGAGCTGTGAGGAATCCCGTCTGGAGCCTCCTGGGAGGGGGAACGTGAAGGAGCCGGCCCACCACCAGGGCAGGAACAAAGACTTCAGTCTGTTTCTCAGGCTGCCTCACATTCAAACACTGCAGTCTTGTTACCTCGAATGATGAAGCTTCCCTCCGGTTCTATGCAAACACAAACTGTTCATGTTTATATATAGAACATCCATAATGCTGGTCTATATTACCCAGCAGTGAATACGTGTATTTATGTATCACTTTTCAACATTCAGAAAACTTTCACCCTTAAAGTCACTGAAATCATTTTCAGAAGAAACTTAAAATGCACTTTTTGTGCAGATGTTTCTTTCCCAGATCTATGAAAAATGCTTCTATATGTACAGTATGTTACAGGTAGAAATGTTGTAGAAAATATCCAAAATGCGACCCAAATCCGCTTTTTTGCCCAAATGTGTGCCCTGTGTCTGACAGCCCAATTGAGTGTTTATCAACGCCCAGAAAATCTGATATGTGGAACTAATTAGGAGACATACGATTGTTTTCAATGCATCTGCAGACTGAACGGCCATGTCGCATTTTATCTGGCCTTTATGTCATTTATGTGAGACATACATCAAAATTCTGCAACAGAAAAAAGCTATACGCATTAAATCAGGATGCGTATAAAACGACATTTATGAACTTATCAAGAAAGTTTGTGTCAGCGAAGCACATAATATCACAATCTTAATGACCACAAAGAAACTCTGATCCACTTGAAATGCATATGTGAACACCAAGCAGACCGGAGACCACTACAAAAGCAGAAAGTGGACTACAGCACAGGGCATTCTGGGTAAATACAACCAAAATAAACAGTGAGTCCAATGCTAACAGAAGAAATGGCTCATGGTCCTACAACGGCTACTCTATTTTTGTTTACATTTTGTGAAGAAGGAAGCTGCGTTTATATCAACTTTGCAGGTTTTTGTGTCGTTTCCTTCAGTGGTTCTTGGTGCAGCGCCACCACAGGCGAGGAGGGGAACAAGTTTTTCAATTAGTTTGGATTGTTTGACGGTGCAATGTGAAAGCAAACCACTCAAGCTGAAAATGTAACAAATGTTGCAATTTTGGTTCCCAATTGAACTAAGTCTTCCGGACCATCAGGTGTGAAAACTCTATTAGTCACAGATTCTAACTAAAATAAGCTTTTCGTCTTGCAGCGGGTCTTAATTAAAGCAGCCAAATTCAGACAAACTTTAACAGCAACAAGTTTTCATCCATCAGCAGGAAGCAAGCGCAAGTGGATACACAAGAGGCTCACAACCCAAAAAAAAAAAAAATGATTTGATTTTAAAATGGCTGGAGAAAGTGAGAGTAGGTCTGTGATGTCCTCAGATGGGATGGAAAACCAAGCCAGTGTGGGTCTGAGGCTGAGTCAGCTTCCTCGGTGTCTGATTTCAGTCTTTGGCCAGCTGTTTTTACACTCCATGAACCCTCCACACACACACACACACACAGCTGCCTCATTCTCTCCGTCTCACACAATCTCGTCAGGGCCCAAAGGAGACACACAGCTGAAAGACAGACTTCAGCTTACATAACCGAGGAGCTTTAAATGCAGAGCTCAGCTTACAGAAAGGAGAAACTCTGTGTGTGTGTGTGTGTGTGTGTGTGTTTTATCTCCTTATTTACTCTATCCTAAAATTATCAGCTCATAAAACCAGAACAGGAGATAAAAAAAAAAAAATTACAGATTTAAACTGAAATTAACAAAAAATAAGCTTGAAACAGTTATTTTTGCACAAGAAGATAATAGCTATAAATGTTATTGACTGATAATATTTACACTATGATTATAAAAAGGACAATTAAATATCTTTAATAATATTATACTTTGACAAAATTTGGAGCTTAAAACTGCCTGCTAACCAAAATTATTTCAAATTATTCAGTTTATTTCATTCTAAACATGTTGTCTAGGAAATATATTCACTTTTATTACCATAAAAGTAATAAATAAAGGAAAATATTTGATATTTTGTACAACTTTTTGGTAAATAGATTTTGTTTTAATCAGAAAATTGTGAATTTTTAGCTTTTTACACTTGAAAAGCCTCAGTTTTTATGCTCATAGTTAGAATCAAGGCACTATAATTATAACATTTTTGTCAAACTTTATTATATTTTAATGGGATTTTATGTGATAGATCAACACAAATGGGAAATGGAAGGAAAATCACTAAAAGTTTTTAAAACCTTTGACAAATAAACTTCTGTAAAATGCAGCGTGCTCTTGTATTCAGCCTTCATGACTCACTACACTTTAAAATTCTCTTTTTATTCAATTACAAGTGCAGATATATCATTGTAGCTCTGGCTTGCTCTCTACTGGGCTCCAGCCAACTCTGACTGGAGTCACTGTTGAATTAAAGTATCCCCACAGCATGATGCTACCACCACCATGCTTCACCACTGAGTCAGGGTGATGGTTAGGGTAAGTTATCTACCATATTTGTTGCACAGACACAAGAAAAAAGTAATATTTTTGTTACATCTGACCAGAGCTGCACAAACTGTTGATGTTTAAATATTAGGAAGCTGATTAATCACTTAAACCTACTCTATAAAACCAAGTCCCTATGCTATTATTTCCATTAATGCAATTAATTGGCTGCCCTTAGTTTTTTTTAACGGCTATCAGAGGAAAGTAGGCTAAATATATATGCAAAAATGTGAAAATTAGGTTTAATTTGCATAAAATCAGACAAAACACATTGAAAATTGTTACTTAAGCATGACAAGTATGCTTCTCTCACTCATTTATTAAGTCTAATTCTTAAGTGATTTACTTTATCTTCAGACTGTGAAAAGGAAACTGCAATATTTTCCATTAAATTAAATAAAAAGAAGGTAATAAGTCGATCCTTAATGAGAAACCCCGTCCATAAAACACTTGATATGAGATTAGAAAACTTCTGCAGCGAAACCTGTTGCAGGCTGGATCCCAAGGCTCAGTTTAGCGAATGGAGAGCAAGGTACCACACATCAGGAACTGATCAAAGGCAGAAGCTGCAGCCAATCAGCACCTCCCCCTTGATCTATAACTGATCGGTTAGCTTTAATCGATAACTTACATTGGTGTAGAGCACAGAGTCCAGCTCCCCGGCCTCAGACAGCTCGCTCAGGTTTCTGTCCCAGTGGAGCAACGACTCGCTGCTGTCCAGGATCTCCATGATTTTTCCTTCCTTTCTTCTTTTCCTCTCCTTTCTGGCTTAAAAGTTTTTAAAAAATCAACTCAAAACTTAAATAAAAGTTCAAAAATAACTTGTTTGATTCAGAAAAATGAACTGAGCGCTGGTTTGTGTAAACAGCTGTTTTCTCATGGGTCGGATTCAGGCTGACCAATGTTGTTGTTATTGTTCGGGATCATCTCCTCTCCGGTTCCAGGTCCACAGTCTGTTTCCAGTCGGATCTCTTTTCCTTTTTCTCTCCTCCCGGACGGCAGACACACAGGAATGTGTGGGCGGAGACAGGGAGTCCCGCGGGGGAAGCGGAGCAAAAAAACGGGAAGACATTCAAGAAAATACTTTTTAAAAATTCTTTAAAGTCTGATTGTTTGAACCAGGATGAAGCCGGACAGAATAAACATGAAATACACGCTGTAACCTAAACATAAACTGCGAAGTGAATGATCTTTTCCAGCTGTTTGTGACGCACTTTGAAAGTAGCTTAACGTCGCAAAGTCTCGCTTCCGGTTAAAAATTACAAAATAAAATGTCTCAAAACGGAGCAAGGCGATTAAATTAGCCTAAATAAATAAAAAAATACAAACTATAATGATAAAGATTTAAACAGAAATAATGACTTGTAAATTCTGTGTAAAAATAAATATGAAAAACTATTAAATAAAAACAGTTAAAAGGATTTTGCTAAAATATTTGTGGAAAGTATCACTATTTTGACAAACACAAAAACAGGCTTCTTGATTACACACAAGGTTTGTTCTATTATTTTTTAAATATTTGGAGATTTTAAAAAAATCAGTAAACACATATATATTGTCACTGGAAGCACCACTGTTTTAACATTTATTTTACATTTCCTATTGTAAGGGTTGGGTTCAGAAGTTTTATGCTGGACAAATTTGATTTGGAAAAATGCTCCCTGAATTTATTGTTTCATAAGGTAATGTTACTTGTTTGTATAATATTTTTAATTTTAATCTTAAAAATACCCAAATTTGCATATAACTTTTTGTCTGTCTGATGACATAATTTACACTTACTGATGAGTTACTCAGAACTCGATAAACCCTTTTAGAACATACTTTTTCACTATTACCAGAATCATTTCTTGGATATTTACTTTTTACCTGTTTTTAAACTATTATTCAGTATAAAATAATGAATCTAAAAGCTTAGTATTAAGTAAAAGATACAGCAATACATAGCGAAAACATAAAAGCTTATATTCACTTTTAAAGAACAAAATAATTTAATACTTTTATTTTCTTAAGTCGCGTTTTTAACATCCGCCTCGGAGTGCTTTACTTAACTGTAAAGTAAATCCAAGGGTTCCTTCTGCTAAAAGCCCCGCCCACCACCGCTATGTGACCAATCAGAAAGCGCCCCTCTAACAGATTTACATGCTCATAGGATTAAATAATAAATGACTCAACCAATCAAAAGATAGCTTTAGAATCACTCCAACCAATCACTAAAGGCCAAGAATACCTTGTACTTCAGCCCGCCCTTGATTGACAACTGTTCAACACTGTTATTGCTCTAATTTTAAACAAATAATGATTTACTAAACGGGGCTTTTTTATATTTAAAACTAAGCTTTATCTTTTGCTTTCCGTTACACTTTAAATGTTAGCTGACTGATTAAATCACATGAATTATATCTTTGAGAAGATATAATTAATAAAAAAGAAGAATTAACAAGGGAAGGGGAGTGATAGCAAAGTCAGTTTAGGAAGGAAATGACACAAACATAACTGACAGAGCAGAAAAACTTTAAAAACTTGTCTAACTCTGGTTGAAACAGGAAAACGAACCGCTGCAGCAATGAAACTGACTCTGAAGGTGTTTCCTCTAAATTTGCAGACAGATCCCCTTGTCCTGACCCTGAATCATTTCTGTCAGCTGCAGCTGTTGTCTGCAGTGACAACATGCAATCATTAGACATCAAATGGAAAACAGAGAGCTGATACTTAGCTTGAGTTCAAATGCAGAGAAGAAACAGCTCTTCCAGGGGTCAAAATGTTGCCTCTGTATGCTTTTGAAGCAAATGGAGGCAACAGTTTATGAGATTAAAGAGAAGCTAAAACGAAGAGAAAAGACTGAACTTCTGAACTCCTTCCACTAAACTGTCCAAGAAATGAGAAAAACTGCTTGGATCCAGCACTACGTCTTCAGCAGAGGCCTTTGAATCATCTTATGTAATATAAAATGTTTTCTGTATGATTTTTTATATATTTTTGATTCGCTTGCTAGTTGCTAGAAAAACTACATCTGCAAACTGGAGAAAATCCTGCCCTTCAGCTGAAAATGATGTTTAGCTGACTGCAAAACTCCAACTGCATGACATTTTTCTACAAAAATGGACTCCATTGATTCGGTACTTAGATGTTTGATTCTGTGAAAATATCCAGTCAAGAATTGTTTGTGTGGATGGATATTGTCAGTTTATTGTGCAAAAAACAATAAATAAATAAATGAAGCCTGTAAAAAATATGAGCTTTTTCAAACTGCAGACAAATGTCTTGCTGCCTTAGTTGGTAAATCCCTTTTTAGTAAAAGGAAAATCAAAAGATTGACTTCAATTAAAAATAAATCAGCTTAAGACTGTTCTTCAAAGGGACCCTATTATGTATATTCCAGGCATTTTATAGCATAATCCACCATGCAACCTTCAGTTGTTATGAAGATGCTGTATATATCAAACACAGGGTTTCCCCCAGTGTATTAAGTCTGGTGGGCCACCAGGCTTTATTTGTGCCCCCACCAGGCTTAACATTATTTATTTGTGTTTTTAAAAAATGTTTGCATTTTTTAAGACTTTATAGTTGTTGTTTTTTTCAGATATTAATCTTCCAATTTTTTAATAACACATAATTATCAAGTGTTATTTTCAAATTTTCTGTCAACTTTAAACATTTTTTAACTCAAAAACTTGACAGCCCACTGGATGAATGACTGTCCTCGCACCCAAACACCAGTTTTCTGGAGGAAACCATGAAACATGACTAAAAAATGTGACTTTGTAATTGAACGCCTTGAAATTGGGCCTCTGTTTCTTTAAGAAGCCCCTCCTCTCTCCGTTTTCAATGCATCATCACGACAATGCTTCTCCTTTATACCATTTATACCAACTATTCTTTGGAGCGCTGTACTGTGTAGTAGTTCGTAATATGAACTCAGCAGATGCACAGTTTCAGCAGGTGTTTGCTAATTGCCTTTGGCTAGTCTGAAGGAGCTGAGTAGGTGTTTTATAGTATTTAGGTACTCATGAATTGTCACAAAAGATTAAAGGAGTTCTCAGACGATCGTGAAAAAATCTAAGTAAAACTCCATGAGGAATAACATTTTAACACAATATAAACCTCAAAAAGTCAATTTTACATAACACTGTACCTTTAATACAAACAAGAGTCGCCCTACAGAGCTTTTAAAGCTAAACTTAAAGGTGACCTATTATGCTTTCTAGAACGAGTTAAGATACGTATATGGTCTATACAAAACATGTTCATTACATAATTTTGAACAAAATCATTCTTAGATAATTAGATTTTTCTCTGCTCAGTTCTGCCAATGAGCTGTTTCGGGCCCCTCCTGTCACTTTAAATCTAAATAATCTGCTGCTGTCCACACCCACCAACTCAACGTTTTCACTCACATGTGAAAATGGCTGCAGACGAGCCATTTTACAACCGTATATCTTTGAGTAGCAGAAGTAGAGCCTCCTGCACAACCACCAAGGATGCAACAAGTGGTTTCTAGATGGTACACTGCAAAAAAATAAAACAAAAAAATCACCAAGTATGTTTGGTCTAGTTTCTCGTGCAAATGCCTTAGCACATTTAAAATAAGACAAAACTAACACATAATTAACTTTTCAGCAAGACATAGGACCTCATTTTAAGCCAATAATTTCTTAATGTTGATGAAAACGGGCTTGTTATAAGTTACAAGACCAAAAATGCTTAGTAGGATTTGTGTTTTTGGACCGTAAGACAACAACAAAACACTTGTCTTTTCCAGCAGCCACTGCACAGCGCATACAGCATTAAAAACAGCTGACCGAATATGTTGGAAAGCAACTGGGGTTGCTAGGTAACGCATAGAACTCTACGGGGGTTGCTAGGTGACGGCACAGCGCCTGCTGATTTGTGACGTAACATTCAGAAGGTTTTTCAAACAGCTCGTTTTCCAGAGATAAACAATTTATTACCAAAAATAAATGGGTGTTTTTTTAAGCTCTCATGCTGCTTTAATAGCAGTAGAAACCCAAATGGAAGTATAAAAATGTACAAAAAGTGAGTTTTGCATAATAGGTCCCCTTTAAGAAGAAACTTTGAAGCGAGATGGATGAATAAAACAATCCCTGTGTCATAATTTCTACAGTGGAAAACACAGAACAGGCCTTATTTATTTTAAGTGATGCTATGTACATATAGAGAAATCAAACTTTTTAAGGACAGAGCTTCTTTCTGCTCCTCTTGAACGTCTTCATTTCTGCCAGCAGGGGGCCTCACAGTCAAACATGATCACGGCTTATGTCCCCCCTCACACTAAACAGTTAGTAGTCCTCAAGTCTTAATTTGGTTTGAAGAAGAAAAGTGAAACTACAAGTTGTTTTTATCCGTAGCTGGATGCGGGGAGGAAAACATCCCTCAGGTTCGGTCTCTGATGTTGTCGCTCAGGAAAACAATGTTGTCTGCAAGGAGAAAAAATGTGATATTTGAGTTGTTGTTGAGAGAAGAAGGTGAGGAAGGTGCAGCTGTAATAAATCTGACCTGCGATGATGGTGGTGGCCTGGCGTCTGACTTGGTTTTTGTCCACATATTCTCCATAATCCAGTTTTCCCTCCACTAGGATCCTCGACCTAAAAAGGAAAATAAATTTCCTTCATTAATAGGAGGATGATGAGAAATACTCCATCACTCTGCAGTTATTAAAGACATGAAACAGTTTTTCTTCATTTTAACTGATAAGAATGTAAGCAGGAACTTCTTTCTTGTAAACTTTAAAAATGAACATCTTCTAAAAGGTAAAACTCTCCTGCATATTCATAGTTTATTTATAAATCGTCAGAGAAAATTAGAATCCATCTGTCCGTTCATCCATCAGTCCATCTATTCCTTCATCGAACCATCTAACAGTTTATTAATCCATCAAATTCTCACACAACCATTTATTTTTCTGTCCATCCATCCGTTCATTTTTCCATCCATCCGTTTCTTCTATCATTTATTCATTCATCCATGTGTCCAGCAGTCGTCCATCAACAAGTCATCCCATTGACTCGTCTACTGGTCCATACATAGATGGACAGGATGTAAATAAAAACATTCCATCTGGTTCTTGTTCACTCTTCCAATCTCAACTATTTACTGCAACAATAATAACTTTAGTTTGGTAGAAAAGCCATGAAATGCTGCTGCTGACCTGCTGGCTTCTCACCAACGTCCCGTCAAGTGTCAGCCATGTTGTTCTTACCCTTTCTTGACATAATTGTAGGCGACATCCCTCAGACCCGGTTTGAACACCGAGACGCGATGCCACGTTGTCTTCTGGCTGACGTCTCCTGGAGACAGAAACATTTAGGCTGCTGACGCTGAACCTTGGAAAACACAGCCGTGTTTCTGACCTTCATTAATGCAGAACAATAAATCTCAGCTGCCTTGGTGTGTATTCCTGTCTCAACAAGCTCAGGAACAGTTTGTGTTTATAATTTCTAACGATGATGATGAATAAACCATGACGGCTGAAGGAAAACGAGGATCACTAAACAGAAGCTCAACATGTAAACCAGAGTTGGAGCTCTTTGCTGACCTCTGGTGGCCAAAATTAACCATTGCGCTACCAGTTAAATTTTAAAAAATTGTCCCCTAACTGCAATTCGAGGAGGTTTTTGATGCAGATGGAAGATTTTTATTTTTAAACAAGGGAGAAAGATTACACACAAATCGAAATCATATTAAAATACAAAGAATTCATCTTTAGTTAGGACAAAATCTGTCTCGTTCCAGACCCCAAATTATGCTTTTATTACTGCCAACTGACAGGTTTTGTTTTTTTTGTTTTTTCAATAAACACATGACAGATATTTCTTTTAATGGTACAAATCTGCCAAACATTTCTTATATTTAGGCTCTAGAATAGTTTACTTTTGTCTTTCCAACAAAAATAATCTATTTTTTTAATAACACCATTAAATTATCATAGTTTGGTATCATAGTTTCCCCCCTTCCTGTCAGCCTACTGTCTAATAAGGGACACTAGAGCCCACAAAAAGCCCCCTGGTGGGGAAACAAAAAAAAATTATCAAAGTTTAAGACAATAATTTTCTTAAATCCTCAGGTCTTTTTGACAAAACAAGTTTTACCCATGTGGCAAAAGGTTTGGACAGCTCTGTCCTAAATTGACTCAAGCCCATAGAACTGATTAAGATCTTTAAATTGTTCAAATTAAAAAATACTTTATTGATCTCAAAGGGGAAGTTAAATATCCACAGAAACAAGGGATGCAATTTAGTTTACAAATGTACGTAAATCAAATAGTTTTTCAAATAAAAACAAATAAAAGAAAAAAAAAACTGAAGTAAATTAATTTTTAAAACAATGCTAAGTTGAAATTTAAACAACCTCCCACCTGTAGAGCTTGTTTCTCCGTCCCCAGAGCGCCACATCTCGTTGGTCGCTAGTGAGAAGATGGTGACGGGGTTCCGGCCCTCCACTTGTCTCATCACCGGGTCCTGCCCGACTCGCCCCAGCAGCTGCACGCGGTTTATTGCTGTAAGAAAGTTCATAATTAAGAATACTGCTTGATTCAAATTAGTTCTGTTCAGTAACTCATATCAGACGACATCAATGTTCAGCTTTTATAAATACCAACAAATTAAAATTTGTTGGACTGTAACTGTCTGGGCTATTACTTAGTTAATGCCAACAACATACAAACATAAAAATGGTTCATCTGACAAATAAACAACCTTCTGACATGACCAATTCAGAAAATTTTATGACCATAATGCGCATTATTAATGGAAAGAACCAAAACATTTTCATCTTACATCTTTCCAGGATGAGATTTGCGTCTGTGCTGCTGTGCCTCACCAGCTGTCGGAAGATCTGTGGGAAATTACAACTCTTAAAAACAATTTGCATTGAATACAGAGTAGTTTGATTGGAAAAAAGCATAGAAATGTATGATACTCTTGCTTGTGGCAATCATATTGAAAGCAACACATGGGTAGTTTAATCTCACCTGCACTGAAGCACTTCTCAACATCTCGTCTGTTCAGCAAAAAACTTTTAGTTAAGACAAAACTTTTCTGGCCTGAAAATGGAAAGAAAAGGAGAAAATTAATCATTTTTTTATAAAAGAAAACCCGAGTTGTAAAAAGCGTATATCTGTCAATTTCTGAACTTTTCCGCACATTCTATTTTCTAAAAGTAAAGTTTAGAAAACAGAATTGCAGTTTGGGAAAGGTCTGGAGTTATGTGTAGAAATCTTATTTAAAACTGAACATTTCATAATGTTAGTCTTTATAAATATCCTTCCGTACCATCTACTTTTTCCAGACTAATCCAGAGCTTAAAAATTTCTGATTTAAAAGGAAATCAGAGGACTAATAGTGAAAGAGGGAGACAAATATAAAAATCAAAAAAACTTAGAAGAGTGCGAAGGCTGGATGGCCCGAGCCTGAGAGGAGATGAAAGGAACGCCTGAATAATGTAATTTTATTAACAACAATTAGCAACAGTGAGTTAACTTAAACATAAAACGCGTCTGTAAGTCAAAGAACCAAACTGACCGTTTTAAGCAACTATTTGTTGGGTTAAAAAACAAACAGTAAGCATGGACGCAAAGTCACAGCAGGGTTTTCCACGGCAGGATGTGGACTCTCCCGCCACGGGACTCTGTCCAAATTAAACCTTAAAAATCCCGTTCATATCACCGGATTCCATATTATAGATAAATAGTGTGAATACTGACAGAAATGCATGAAACTAAACTAATAAGGACCTACTTACAGAAGGACAGACGCGGTAAAAACTCCTCAGATGCTCCACTTCTGAAAGCCGCTCAATAACCTCACGCTACGTCCGGTCCGTCTTCAGAGGAAGTCCGACTGAGAATTCCCAACCCACTAAGGTTCCGCTTCAGAAATAATAAATTCTCGTGCATTTAATGGAATACTCGCATCAGAAATAGTATTGTAAACTAAAACAATGTGTTATTGACTTTGTTTTAAAAGATAAAATGAAAAACAATAGTTTTTTTCTGATTTTAAGTGAAATTTGCAATATAATCAACAGAAAAGAGAAAGAGGAATTATTATGTTTGATTATTAAGATTATAGTCATGAACATTAGACATGGAAGACGAAGCACTTTCTTTTGTTTTTCCACTTTTACTTTTGCCAGTCGAATATACAAAGAACGACGGATACAGACATTTTCTATTTAGAAAACAATCATGAAAAACAAATAAAAGAGAGGTAATATATGATTTAAATTTTAAAATACATTGAGATTACATTGAAGTCATGGTCAGAACACAGAAGCAGAAATTTAATTTTGTTATGATTTGCTCTTTTTTGTTCCATATAATAAAAACATAAAATCGGCAGTACAGAAAAATGAAAAATTTGCTCCGCAGGAGGAGTCAGAAGAGAAAATATTTACTTCCTTTATCTTTTCTTTTTCCTTTTGTCGAATATGTTGTTCTTTGTATTGCATGGAAATAAAAAAATAAAAAAAAAACTTTCTGACATGTCTAGAGTTATTCTTGTGTTTTATACTCCTCTACCAGCAGATGGAGAGCTTGTTTTCTGCTCCCCGCTGTGGACTACGGCTGACAGCGGGGTGGAGTTGTTGGGATGAGAACTTTTCTGAAGACTACGCCCTTCATTCTTGACTTTCACAAACTCCTCGGCAGCCTGGAGTAAAGACTCCTCAGAGTCCAGAGAGGTGCCCGTTTTTCCTGGAAGATGAGGGCCTTCATATTCTCTCTAGCAGCTTTAGGTGAGTTCAGCCTTTATAAAAATGTTCTGCTGAAACCTCACTGGGATGAGTAACATGAGTTGCCAGACTATTTCCACAGCAGCAGAACATGTAATTCAAACCACATGTTGTTTTTTATTGTTCCATCTGTGTTTTGGAAACCATAATCTTCCTGTAAAGGATTTGTTCTAATAGAAACCAAATCCAGGAATGTAGAGATGATTTTCCTGACATGGTTCTCCTCCCTGCAGCGCTGTGGAGTCCTGTCAGGGCACAGGAGCCGGAGTTTGGAGATATGTGCACGGAGGGCAGCTGCTACCCCGCCACGGGTGACCTGCTGATCGGCAGGGCGCACAGACTCACTGCCTCCTCCACCTGCGGCCTCCAGGAGCCCAAGCGCTTCTGCATTGTCGGACACCTGGAAGTAAGACATGAGTCTTATATTTAAATTCATACAAAACGACAGGACAGTTTTTCCTCATGATCTGAGACTAAATCAGAGTAAACTTTTTCTGTTTTTGGTCATTTGGATAATCAAGTTATTCATTCATTTCAGACATATTTATATTTGTTTGAAAAGGAGGTAGGCAGAAGTATAAACTTATTTGAGTCTGCACTTTACACATTAAAACTTAACTCTGAGCAGGTTTGTTGGGGATAATTCAGTCATGTTGAATGGTTTTAATTGGCAGAACACCAGTAATAATCAGAGTAACAGTTTCCTTAGAGGTTGGTGGTTATTCCTAAACTCCAGTAATGTTAATTTAAAGGTCAAAGAGCAAGGCAATCCATGCTCAAGAGTTTCATAATTCACAATAAAAACACAAAATGAGACTTTGCTTGTTTACCTCCTGAGGAATTAGATGGATAAATTTGTAACTCTTTGAATAAAGATTCGAGATAGGCCTGAAATCAACAATTTAACTCTAATCTGTTACTCATTTATTGTAAACGATTAAACAATTGAATGCGTTGACAAGTTTAAATGCATTCCCAGATAGCAAAATATGAGTGAATTATTCAAAAAGTGATCAGTGACTTACATGTTGAGTCAATGTTGGTTTTCAACCATAACTGATAAACGATCTAAATTCACATTTTGGTTGATGTTATACTAAGAAATCAATATTGACTGGCATTTCAATCATTAAAATTTGACCACAAAGCATCATTGATTCAATTACATCTCTTTGACATTAGTTAATTAGCTCAAATTGATTGATTGGTTGATCATTAACCTTAACCAAAAATCAACATTTCTGACCATAATTCAACATTGAATGAACATCTTTTGCTGTCTGGGTCGGCTGTTGACAGAAGTGAACCAGTTTTCTTCTCATGCTGAGTTCATTGAAAACAGCTGAAATGTCTTTTGGTCTTAAAGATGGCATTTTAATGACTGTGAATTATTACGTAAAGAAACAAACTCATGATTTAGTGTCAGCGATGCGGCTCAATGAATGAAGTATTTAACTCACAGAGCTTGACTTTTTTTTTGTTGCAAATCCTGTAGTTGTAACAGAGATAAAACTTTTTAGATGGCGTGTCTGTGCGTGGGAGGAAGAGCATGTATAACGTCCTCTTGCTGTTTTGTCAAGTGGGAGTGGAGGCATTCCCCTCCACAATAAAAGCTCTGTGTGGCTCACAATCCCTTCCCTGTGTGCATAAAATCCAGGGGCGAGGTTTGGGATATTCTCTTCTTATCTGTGTGCATATATGAATAGTGTTTTTATGAAACGTTTCTGAGGATGAGCACAGTCCTCAAGCAGGAGCTGCAGATTTGAGAGTGAAGGGAGTTTCAGATGTTTTTTCACTAACGGCTGCTAAATGGATCCACTTAGCTGGACTTGTTTTGGCTTTTCACAAACTCCATCACTCAGACATTCAAGGGTTTGTGAGCCAGAAAATGTGGGTTGAAGGTCTAAGAGGGAGTGATGCAATATTAAACATTGCTTACAACACTAACTGGCTTCACGTTTTCCTGCTCTAGTGGAAGAAGTGTGGAAAACACAATGTTTTAAGAAATAATCTAGACCAGGCGTGTCAAACTCATTTTCAGTTCGGGCCACATCAAAAGTCTGAATGTTCTTAAAGGGCCGGTTGTGCCAGAATATATTGATAAAACCCATTAAACTGTTAAAATATCAATAAATAGCTGTTCCTCCAGGATTTTGTGATTGTTTTAGTGTTTTTTTGCAATCAAGTTTGCACATTTTGTGGTGCCATTTTAAAAAGATTTATGACATTTGTGCTAATGTATGATGTTAAATGTGACTTTTTATTACTTGCCGCCATATCAATTATAGACTATAACTTCCCATCAAGTAAGGCTGAGGCAGCAGTTACTTAAAATCAATATATTTTTTTAACAATTTTGAGAAAATTTGCAGTAAAATAAAAAAACAAAATTTGAGATTTGTTGATTTTGTGTGAATTTTGCAGATTTGTGAAAAACTGGAAGGATCTATTGATGTAATTTGGAGTTTAGAGGGACACATAAAGAGCTGTGGTGGGCCAGATGTGGCCCCCGGGCCTTGAGTTTGACACACGTGATCTAGAAAACTAAAGAGCTTAAATTCACTAAGCGCTCAAAGAAAGGCTCATTTCTCAATCTCATTATCTTTTACTGACCAAAAAGGAAGAAAACTCCACATTAATTCGTTTTTATTTCATATCCTGGGTCACAGTTTTCAAATTTTCTTCTGAGTATGGTCATGAAATTAACTCTAAACTCTAATTTTTCAATTTAAGAGATTGGTAATGGAGCAATTTTCAAAGTATTAGCGGCACAAATGTCCTTTAATCCTTTATTTTATTTATTCTATAATTTATACATTTATGTTTAATGTTTGTACACTGTGAGCACGTCTTGAATCATCTTGAAATGATTAATGTAGAGTTAATTTAATTGGATTGAATTGCCACAAATCAATATCATTTGCACCTGTTGACCTTCCTGAGTGTCTTCTGTTGATTCGTGTAAAACAGAATCAAAAGAAATTCAGTTCTTAAATGCAGAATAGTTAGAAAAGCATCATTTCTAGCAATACGTCTGACACTGTTAAAAAGGTAGAAATAGCTGCTAAAAAAAATATGTATACATTTAATTCCTTAAAAGCAAAATATTGCAACATTTATTGCTTTAAAGCTTTAGGATGTGACCTTTATTTAAAACAATATTTGTGCGTCATGTTGTGACGGTTTAATTAAGACAGATAATCTGTGAACATACGAATCTCCCTCACCTCATCCCTGAGCTACTATTGCTGTCTGAAGAAATTCACCTCTTCTGACCAAAAACAACCAGTCAGAGCCAGGAGGAGGGTCTTACCGCAGTCAATCAACCTCGTGTACTCACTGCTAAATGTCATAATGATGTTTATCCGTCATAGTGATGTCAACTGTTTATCTGTGGTTATCGGCAGCTTTATGTTTATGTTATCAAGAAGAAGATGTGGTTTTAGCAGAAAGTGATTGACAGCGCTAAGACTCTGTCTGGTTGTTTCTTGTTAGTACTGGGAGAAAACAGAGGAGCTTAATCCTTTTTTCACAGATGATCCTGTTATGAAACAGTGATAGTTTTGACAAATATGTAAAAAAAAACAAAAACGTTTATAAGTGTTACATACTGCAGCTTTAAAAGAAAGAAATTCACTTTCAATACTATCTGTAGTTATCAGATTTTTAAAATATTGAAAAGATGAAGTATTGAAATTACTTTCCAAATATTTGTTAAATAACATTTTACAATGTTCTTAAATTTCTTACGTAGATAAATGCCAACTTTGTGTATTTTATATTTGGATTATAAATAAAAAGAGACCATAAGGCATTGCTGGATTACATGTTTTGTGCTTGTTTCTGCAATAAGGGCAATATATATTGCAGAAATATATATACTGGTTGCTGTATATATACAGGTTGCTGTTTTCTTTCCGTTAGGAGGAGAAGAAATGTTTCATATGTGACTCCAGGGAGATGTACGATGAGGACAACAACCCCATCAGCCATACGATTGAGAACGTGGTCACCACCTTCGCCCCCAACCGCCTCAAGACCTGGTGGCAGTCTGAGAATGGTGAGAAACAAACAAAAAAAGGAACATATTTTTAAAGTAGAACACCATGTGAAAGCTTGGTAAGGTCTTTCTCATGGGAGCTGAGCCTATAATGACCCAACCGGAGATCACAGAGCTCCTCACACACAGAGCCACTCTGGGCGAGAGGTGGGGGCTTACAGGTGTGCTAAGGAGAACAGGTGTGCTTGTAGGAAACGGATGTATCATCACTAAACACAACTATGACTTTTAAGTGTAAAAAAAGGAAGCATCCGAAGACCTTAAGACCGCCACTTGCAAAAGACAACCAGTTTAAAGGTATTATCGTCTCACAGGAAGGAAATTCACTTTGAACCCAGGATTTTGTAGGCATTTTGTTTCCTACGCTGAAGGATTAAAGCTGTTTGTATTGTGTACCAGGTACTTATCTTTGACCTGAATTATTATTTTTTAAAAAATCTGGGTAGTTTTTGCGCATTCTTTTGTGATTTTTTTTTGTATCTTAGCATCAAAATATTACTTAGAACAAATTGTTCTGCCTATCAAACACTTCATATAACAGGAAAAAAACAGATTTTTTAAATTGATAACTAGAAGCGAAAAAAAGAGTTTAAGCTATCTAGCTATCATGGTAAATAGCAAGCATGCAGTTTAGCATGCATGTTAGCTTCCTAAACAGTGATTTATTTTCCAAACCTAAATTATTTTGGTCATTCATATGTTTTTTTTTTATTTGTTATTAAATCAATAATTATAATAGTAACAGAATTAACTTAATCAAAGTGTAAAACCTAGCTTGATTAGCTGTTATCTACTTAGCGGAAGTTTCCCACAGTCTCATGATGTGATGTCTTGAGTCGAGTCATAAAGCGAATAAATTTATTTTAGTTTTAAACTACTGAATGAAATTATCACAGATGTCATATTTAGTATCGATAATTGCGATTGGTTATATTAATTGTGGATTTGTATTAACCATTTGCACGCTCTCTTCGAATCAAATCCGCCATGGCCCGCTACGTCCCGCTACGTCATGACGTCAAAACAACCAACGCAGTCCTGAAAAGTCTGCTATTACAAAAAAGAGAAAATAAAATCCTTTACAAGGTAAGACGATTGACGTTCATAAACTTTATAAGTAGGTATGATTAGAAAGATATCATTGTGCTATTTCTTAATATATGATATCATAGTTATCATTATGGAGAAGATACGCAGCGTCTAATCGTTAGTAACCATGGAAACAGTGACGCGCCGTCATGTAGCCGAACATGAATGGAAAAAACTGGTTAGCATCTCGTCTTGTGTAGGTTTTTAAGACTTCTCCGGTGTAAAGGGAAACGCTGTTTATGACATAGTGACATAAATCATGTTTTGTGAATTCAGGCAAAGTCGGTAATTTGATCAACACGTCAGGAGGGAGGAGGTTCGGGTCGGTTTTTAAGCTAGCTGTTTCCAACTTCTGTAAATACCTCCGTCTATGAGCCCCAACCAGGTGTGTGACGTTCAAAGACAAATTAGCTCGACTGGAACAAGTAAAAGCCACGAATAAACCGGCAAAACAGCTTTGGAAAACAATTGCTTCCGCCGTCCATCATGGCGCCTCGAATGATTGACTCAGTTGTAAAGGGTCAATAACTGATAATAAACGGCAACTTGTAACAAACAAATGTTGCCTACTTTTGTTTATTTACAGCTTTTATGAATTTTATAGTCAACTATGTTTGTAAGATTCTGTGTATAGCAAGAATCATAATCTCATCCATACGCTGTAATCACATTAAAGCAGGCTCTCTGGCAGTGGGACGCCTAGTAAATCCCTCGTAATGTAAGCATTTTTGCTGCAGACTCGAATGGTGGGAAACTGTCAGGAGTGAGTCACAGTTGGAGCAGGAGCCAGTGGTGCAGACGGTTTTGAAACAGCAGGAAGCTGGAGACGTATATTAGGGTTCACATGGGAATTTTTAATTCCCTTGCAGAAGTCCTGTGGTTCAGTGGTGTCCAACGTTTTGCCATAAGGGCCAAAATCATTAAGGTGAGGCCACAAAAAATGTTTTTTTGTTTTAACATTTTTAAAACAAACCTTTTGTGCATTTTTTTTATTTTATCTGATCAATTCCAAAAAATTATTTAAATCAAAACTTGATTTTTTTAGATACAAAATCTAAAAACAGTCTTGAAAAATTACATTAGTATAAAATAGGCCCAAATTAAACTTTTTTTGGGGGGGGGTTGACTGTTTTCAGGTTATTAATTTTAATTTACTTAAATTAATTTGAACTTACTTAAAATGCATTATAATTAAGTAAATTAATTCTGCTTAAAGTAAGAAAAATTAAGTAAAATTATTTTTACTTAGTCAAGTAGTTTTATTTAAAATTACTTAATTTTATTTTAGGTAAAATTATGTCCATTTTTGTGCTTCTGGTTATTATTAACAAAAACTTTACTAATAAATGCAAATCTACTTTTTTAAAAAATATTTATTTAAAAAAAAAAATTGCGCTATTTGTCAATTTTACAATCGAGGTTTGGGAGCCGCCCAAAATCCTTCAGAGGGCTGCTAATGGCCCCCGAGCCGCACGTTGGACACCCCTGCTGTTGTTCTTTTAGCGTCCGAAGGCAAACAAATCTGCATTTTGTTTGTGTTCTTGTTTGTACCCTCGTCTTTCCGCTTGCTTTTCTTCAGAAAGTCATTTTGGTCTCCAACATATTCCAGAACCTTAAAAGGATTAGTTTCACATCTGGACCTGAGTCGACTCAGCTGCCTAAACAGACCATCTGCATGTTTGGACATGGGAAAAACTCATCAGCATTTTAAATTCTCGTAAATTTAAAGGTGTAAATTGTTAATTTTCTGTTTGGTCTTTCTCCTGCAGGTGTGGAGAATGTAACTATCCAGCTGGACCTGGAAGCCGAGTTTCATTTCACACACCTCATCATGACCTTCAAGGTGCTGGATTCATCTACGTCAAACATGAACTCGTATACATACAGAGAAAGAGATAAAGTCTCAGAGACCTTCAGAAAGTCATCCTGGTCTCCTGAGAGAAGAAGGAGTAACAGGAAGATGCTTTTGACCTCTTTAATAATTTGCCTCCACTTGTAATCAAAACACACTCAGGGACACGCTCCCCCAGTCCCTTCACATCCTGTTTTCTGGCGACATCACAGGGAAAAAAAAATCAGCATCCGTTTCTGTACTGCCAGTAGTGTTGTTAGCTGTTCAAATGTTCAAATGAAAATAGAAACAACTAGGACTCTAAAGGGCATATGAAATCTGAGCAGAAACCAAATTCATATTTTATTTATTGCAAAAATACAAAATCTCACCAAGTATTTTTGTGCAAGGATTCTTGAAATAAGACAAAACTAACTTATAATTAGCTTTTCAGAAATATATAGGAGCTTGTTTAAAGTGAATAATTCCTTAATATTGATTTTTTTAAAAGTACTAGTTCCATTGGTTGATTATATCACTTTCCCATGTTATAAGTAAAATAATCTGTTACAAAATTACTTGTAAATTAGTTTTGTCTTATTTAAATTGTACTAAGGTATTTACACATAAACTAGAACTGAAAATACTTTGTAAAATATGTGTTTTTACTGTGTACATCAAATTTCAATCTGCATTTCATGAACATCATAATTCAACAGATACTCACTGATTCAGTTTGTTTTAGCTAACTACATTTCTGAGAAATATACAGCAAACTAAATCTGTTGTCTTTCAGACCAAATCATCTGTACACTAGCTTGATAAAAACTTAGCTGGCTAACTGTCTTATTAGCATTTTTGACAAGCAGAAAGATGACTCAATCGCTGTTAATGTATAAAACTGATTTTAGTAAATATTTAATTTATTTAGAAAAAATTTGCAAGCTACATTTTCCTATCTTAAAAGTAGCTTCACTAACTCCTTTGACAATAGCTGTTAGCTAGCTCACTAGCTACATAGAACAAACAAGATAAGAAGGACAAGACTTTAAAAAAAGAAGTCAGATTTGTTTTATTTCAGCTTCACTGAACAAGGTTTTGTGTTCGCAGACGTTTCGTCCTGCTGCCATGATGATAGAGCGGTCCATGGATTTTGGGGAAACATGGCAGGTTTATCGATACTTCGCCCAAAACTGCAAGTCTGTCTTTCCCGGCATCTCCACAGGACCGATGCGTAGAGTGGACGAAATCATCTGCGACACCCGCTACTCAGACTTTGAACCATCCACAGAGGGAGAGGTGAACAAGTTATGTGTATTTTTGTTTTTGCCCTTGTTGCAGAGTTTGGTTTTGATTGTTGTTGTTGTTGTATTAGGTGATATTTCGGGTCCTGGATCCTGCTTTTGAGATTGATGACCCCTACAGCTTGAGGATACAGAGTAAGCTGCATCTTCTCGTTAAAGACAGCTTGTTTACAACACACAAATCAGTAAGCAAAGCCTAATTAAGGCAACTTTACGCACAAAGAATCCAAATAAAAATAGCTTCCTGTAACTTCCTGTTATTGGCTGTGCAGCTTCCCACAGCGAAGAGGTCAGAGAGGAAGCGCTTGGAGAGGAATTTCACATACAGAAGCAACTTGGACTTTGTAAACTCGTTTACATCCATGCTGAGACACATAATTTCTCTTTCCCAGTCACAAACCCATACAGAAACCATAAAAAAATAATAATTCAGCAATAAAAATAACTTTACTCTCAAAAAATGAAACAATATTCTTGTTTCCTTTTTGTCTTGTAGCCCAAACCAATAAAGTGAACATATTTTTGAATATATTATATTCATTGATGTAAGAGATGCATCATTCAACTGAGGCAGGCTTTTCAGCATTTCTCACAGTTTCAGCACCATGGTAAAGTGCCTAAAAGATCCTTCTATTGTCTGTTTTTAACAAAACAAGCTTATTGGTTGAGTTTTAGTCCTTTTATTTCATTTTAACAAATCAAAAAACACTGCTCAAAAACTAAACAGCTGCTGAAAGAGCTGAGAAAGTTAGAAAAAGATACTTCAAGGGCGACCATGAAGTTATAAAGAAAAATTTCTTTATAATCCGTAGCTGTTGATCATTACCACTTTTAAGAGATTAGAAATAAAATATAAAGACAATGAGATGACTGAAGGCTCTTGTACAGAAATATATTTTGGCGTTTTCTGATGTTTCCAGAATTTCAAAATTCCAAGATTTTGTAGGACTTAAACAACCCTAATGGAAAACATTTAAATCCAAATTTTAGAAAGAAACTTTATTTTCCAAGCTTAAAAAACAAAATAACAAACCAAACAGATATAAATATCTACAATCTAAAAGTAAAGTAAAAACATTAGAAATGTAAGTTTTTTGTTTAAATTTCTCCAAATATTTAACAAAATTTGGCTTGAAATCAGGGATGTCATTAATTCTCTAAAACCAATAACAATAACAGCCATTATGAAGTTTAATGTACGTTTTATTTGAAGGAATTTAAAGGTAGGAAAAACCTGCAGCAGCTAAAAAACAACATTTATAGATACATTTATATTTAACTTGCTATAATACTTAAATAAAATAGAAGCTATTAAGCATGTTATTTTGAAGGTAGTTCTAAAATGTAAATAATTGTGTAAAACATGTTTTAACAGTTGAATTTAACTGATGAAGGAATCAAGTTGATTATTAATATGTTTTCATAATTTTACACATTTAATTACATTTGTTTGAAAAGTGTTTTCTCCGCGTTTTAGACATGCTGAAGATCACAAACCTCAGAATAAAGTTCATCAAGCTCCACACGCTGGGTGACAACCTGGTGGATTTCAGAGAGGAAGTGACGGAGAAGTACTACTACGCGCTCTTCGACATGGTCGTCCGAGGGAACTGCTTCTGCTACGGCCACGCCTCCGAGTGCGCGCCTATAGACAGAGAACAGGGCAGACCTGAAGGCATGGTATAAAACAACTTTACATCCGTTTTTATTCAGCAGATTTTTCCATAAACAATTTTGATCATGAAATTTATTCCAAATTTGTTGGAAATACTTTGTCAAGACCCACATGGACTTCAACAAATTAATGAATTTTTATCAACAGTTATCTCATAACATTAACTGCTTTTCTGTTTATCAACTAAGATTCTGAAATATATTATAAAATGTATGAGATTTTCCCAAACTCTAACTGTTAGTTATTCTAGTTAGTTCACTTCGTCTATCTATTTTCTGCCTCCAAAACTGTAGAAATTGATAAAAAAAAATAAAATTGTACAGCTCTATTAATTATTGAGATGTCTTTAAGGGTAGCCATCTTGGATGCCATCTTAATTCAAATCTAATATGTAATTGCTTTGAACAAAAATTACCATAGCTTACTATGTTAGCGTAAAATATTTATTTATTTTTCTTCTAATTATCTAACCCATAACAGTAGTGCCAAGTCAGATGTATTGAAAAATGGTTGCTATATTGAATTTTTGCGGTACATGCTTTGAAAGTGAGTTTTGAAGAATATATGTACCAAATTTCATGCTTGAACTGTTGCTCCTCTTATCTGCTTTACTGTTACCATTCGTTTATTGATATATCTTAGTAAACTTTACGTTTTCCTGTAAGATTAACTCTTGTGTGCAGGTTCATGGCCGCTGCGTTTGCAACCATAATACTGAGGGGCTGAACTGTGAGCGCTGCCAAGAGTTTTACCACGACCTGCCATGGAGACCTGCAGAGGGCCGAAACACCCACGCCTGCAAACGTAAGAGCACACACGGATCAGTTTAGCTGCAATTCAACAAGTTAGTTGGTTAAAGAAGTTAAAGTATTTACATTAACTTCCTGATTTATTTGCTATTTTAAAACTTGAGGTTTACAAAAAGTATAGCTCAAATGTCTTCACATTTTGTTTTTGTACTTCCATTTGGTTTTCTGTCGCATCTAAAAACAACACTAGCGCTTAAAAAAAACAACCTTCCAGCCGTTTTCTGGCACAAAGTTTATGATTTTTGGTGTCTGGAAAATGATTTCATAACCTTCCGATTGTTAAGTCACATTCTACGGGAACTGTGGCGTTACCTAGCAACCCCCAGCCAGCCCAGCACCGTCGCTTAGCAACCCAAGCTGAGTTCCAACCGATCAGACTAAAATCTCATGATCTAAGAATGATTTAGTGCAAAAAAAATGTAATGAACATGTTTTGTATCTATCCTAATCTATTGAAGGAAGTATAATAGTTCTCCTTTAAGAACTATTGCATGACTCGTTTTTCTTTTTTTTCAGGCTGCGAGTGCAATCGGCATTCCACGTCGTGTCACTTCGACCTCGCTGTGTACATTTCAACTGGTAACGTTAGCGGAGGCGTGTGTGACGACTGCCAGCACAACACAGTGGGCCGGCAGTGCGAGCAGTGTGCGCCTTTCTTCTACCAGCACCCCAACAGAGACCTGAGAGACCCCAACATCTGTGAACGTACGTTACCCATAAACAATGGCTAACGACCAGGAGATCTTTAGTTTCCTACTGACTGCAACCAACTGGATTAAATATGTTGGAAAACTTAATGACGGCTGTTATAGCGTGATTACAGATACTTACACGGTACTAAAAACTAAACAGTGCTGTATAATCAAATACTCACACAATGTGCTAATAACTATGGGATCTTTAATAACAGCAACAAACTAACACTTAAAAGCACCTAAAGTAGGAAGAAGATTGATAATTAATCGAGATCAGATGTGATCATTTAAAACAAGCAGGAATTACAAATTGGAACCAAGTTGGTGAAATAAATTAAACAAAATTTGAACCAGGTATGGCAATCAGTAAGTGGAAAAAATGTGAAGAAAGAAATTATGTCCAGGTGCAGTCAGAAGAAACAACTTTCAGAACAAAACGGCAGACACTTCTTTTTCTTCTTGACTTCTCTAATTTAGCCATGTTCAGGTATGGCAGGAATAAATATTGTACAAAAAATGCATTACATTCTCTAGATTGGTTTGATGCATTTTCTACATGTTTGTCTACTGAAATGTGGCAAGGAAAATAAATACAGAAATTATATTTGTCAACTTTAAAGACTTTTAGTTGTACTCAGTCTTTATAATCCATTGGTCTTGACTCTTCAGATCATTTTAACGTAATTATTTGTGTCTTTGCAGCGTGTAACTGTGACCCGGAGGGATCGCTACAGGGCGGACTGTGTGACTCACGGACTGATGTGGCGGCCAGGCTGATCTCGGGTCAGTGCCGGTGTAAACTCTATGTGGAGGGAGAGCGCTGTGACCACTGCAGACAGGGACACTACGGACTGGGACAGGGGCCAGATGGGTGCCTGCGTAGGTTCTATTTTTTCCGTCATATTCATTGAACCATAAAGGGGATTTTGAAGGGAGGTGACTAAACACAAAGACGTGCTGCTGAATTGTTTCATTGTACGTTTTGGCAGCTTGTTCCTGCAACAGCCTGGGAACAATGCCAGGAGGAAACCCCTGTGATTCAGACACAGGACAGTGCTTCTGCAGGCGACTTGTCACCGGTCACAACTGTGATGAGTGCCTGGTACGACTCCAAACACAAAGTCACATTCAGTGGGGATCATTTCACCTTCTGTATGAGTAAAACCCGTCTGTTTTCTTTTTGTGCAAACAGCCAGAGCACTGGGGTCTGTCGAATGACATGGACGGTTGTAGACCGTGTGACTGCGACCAGGGAGGAGCAATCAACAACAAGTAGATAAAAACACACAAAAAAAGCTGGTTTAAGGCCTTGTACACACAAAGCCGAGTCTTTCTAAAAACAAATATCTCCAGGACATCTTTAAAAAAAAAAAAAAATTATATTGTAGACGGGAGCGATTTTAGAAAGGTTTCCATTCACATGAACCCAGATAATGTTGTTATAAACATGCCAAAACTGTAGGGGGCAGTGTAGTGCAAAAGTAAAACCTGTGTCAGCCAATCAGATTGCTTTAAAACAACTTCCTGTTAGCAATTAAACATGGCCCCAGGAGGTCCATTTGTTTGGACTGATACATTTATTGAGCTACTTTGAAACAGTATTTTAGAGCAATAAATTCATTTGATCAATTGAAGATTTAATTTTTGGAAAATATGCATTTTTCCCCCAACAATCCACTCTGAGTTTCCATGGTTCAGAATGATGTCAGCACACCCAATGCGGCCATCTTGTTTTACCAGTATATTTTACAGTTTCTATTTATTTAGATGTCAACTGTACAACTAAATATTGGGGTCAGGCAAAGATTTTTTATATTTTTAATTCCATAAAAAATAAAGCATTAATATTACAAGAATAAAATAGTAATATTTGGAGATATATTTTGAATGAAAAAACCCCAGATAGACAATTTTACCATTAAAACAACTTTTTTTTCTCGTAATTTGAAGATATTCTTCTGGTAAAATTGCATCTTTATGCTGCTAATATTATGCCTATATTTTTGTATTGAAACAAAAAGTCTTGTAGCCTGGTCCTAATATTGTTTTGTATAACTCACAGAAGCGATGACTGAAAGAAAAACACCTTTTGAAAATATTTTCTGTCATTTGTAATTTCTGTTTCAGAAAAAAAATCTGCAACAGATAAGTTGAGACCAAAAATCTGTAATCGGAAATCAGATTTGGTATATTTTTAAGCCATATCGTCCAGCCTTAATTCTAACAGTTCTAGTTGAATGTTTGTTCATGTTCTCATATTCACTCTTAGACTCAAGAAGTTTTTAAAGATCAAAACGATGTTCCAGTCATTTAAATCTGCCTTCCCTCGCTCCGTAGCTGTGACCCCCAGTCAGGGCAGTGTGTTTGCCGGGCGCACATGTTCGGACGCAGCTGCGATCAGGTCGAGTCCGGATTCTACTTCATCTCTTTGGATCACTACACTTATGAAGCCGAAGAGGCTCAACACGGCCCTGTAAGCGTATAAAACTGGTTTTGAATGTTTCTTCCTTTTCTGATCTACCTGCTCCAACATTTTGAGAAATCTCTTCTTTATCTCAGGGGGTCAAATCCGTTGCGAGGGCCTATCCTCAGGACCGAAGCCCCACATGGACCGGGATGGGCTTTGCTCATGTTCCTGAAGGCGGGTACATAGAGTTCAATGTCAATAACATCCCACAGTCAATGGACTACGACATACTTGTTCGCTACGAGCCGCAGGTAACGTACAGGAAGGTTTTTCTTATTTTATCAGTCTTAGCTTCCTGCTTGTGTTTCAGAATAGTAGTTTTGTATCTATATTAGTCTTGTCACAGTAGCAAATTTTGCTGGACGATAAATTGTCCCAGAACTTATTGCGGTAAATGATAATATTGTTGTTTTGAGATCATTTTCAAGTGATATAATAGTAATAATGGCATTTAAAAAAAAAGTAAGAACACATTTTCAATGATCAATAAACTTTAAATTCTAATGGACATTTAAACACTGGAACTGGAAGACATTTGAAATATCCAAAATAAATAATGCTTTGATCTCAACTATACCAAAAAATGGGATAGTTGAGACCAAAACACCAAACTGAAGACTTTTATCATCCAGTTTTTGGTAGAAAAGAAAAGAGAAAAACGATAAATAAAGCAAATGAAAATTAGTTTTTTTTAACTTGTACGATTAATTGATTTATTGTTTATTGTGAGAGGCCTAATCTATATATGTGATCTCTTTCTAATTGAGTCTGAAGTAATTATTATCCTTCTGAAACATCAATTGTCTTTTTTTTGAGAGAGGCTGTCAGATTTTAATCACCAAGCATTTTGTGATATTTGGAAGAGTTCAACAAAGTTCTCAGGGCTTTTATTAAAGGGGACATATCATACAAAATTCACATTTTGCACATTTTTGTACTACCATTTGGGTTTTAACTGATTCTAAAAGCAGCCAAAGCGCTTAAGAAACTGTAATTTTTTGGCAGTAGGTTAATGTTTTTTGGTGTATGGAAAATGAGCAGTTACAAAAACCTCTAAAATGTAACATCACAAATCAGTAGGCACTGCCCCTCAGCTAGACACCCACGCCAAGCCATGCCTATTACCTAGCAACGCGAGCCAAACCCAGCCCGTTACCGAGCAACCACAGCCCAGCCCGTTACCGTTTGACCCAAACTGAGCTCCAGAAACCAAAACCAGAGGGAACGATTGTCCCACCAAAAGTCTACAAATGAACAAATCAGAATGAAACAGAGCTAACCCAAATCTGGAATCGTTGTGATGGTAACTTTGCTTTGCTGTATCTCAGAATGTCTGAAAACAACCTCAGAGTAAACATATTATTGCGTGTTTGTGTTTACAGCTGCCGCAGCAGTGGGACCAAGTGACCGTTCGGGTCGAGCGCCCCGTCTTCAACCCGCCGAGCTACACCGCTCACTGCAGCACCTCCGCCCAGAGCGGAGACGAGCAGTTCATCTCTCTCCCACCTGGATCCAGGTAAAACGTTTGCTGCACATCCTGCCAGGTGTTATGATACCAGGGTGTTCACACATCCTTAAAAAGTCCAAAAAAAGTGTAAGTTGGCTAATTACAGGTCTTAAATTTTGGCATCACAGGACTATTCAATCCTGTATGTAGTTCTTTTTTGTTTTAATGGCGGTTGACAAAAAACTGTAGGAAGCATGGTTGTGTGTCCGGTCTGTCTCTGTGTTGCCCTGCGACAGACTGGTGACCTGTCCAGGGTGACCCCGCCTCTCGACCGAAACATTAGCTGGAGAGGCACCAGCACCTCCCGACCCCACTAGGGACAAAGGTGTTAGAAAATGGATGGATGTTGGCTGGAAGACATTTGTTTTTACCATTGGCTCGCTTTTGTTGCCAGCACACATACGAACCAGCAGAAGTCTCTAACCATCCCCCATCTTTATAGT
Organism: Brachyrhaphis roseni; assembly: GCA_903066815.1. Lineage (NCBI taxonomy): Eukaryota > Metazoa > Chordata > Actinopteri > Cyprinodontiformes > Poeciliidae > Brachyrhaphis > Brachyrhaphis roseni. Next base: position 50,215 of record CAEFZY010016111.1, read on the forward strand.
TGTTTTTGGTCTTAAATTTTGTTCAACCTGGAATTAAAAAGTCTTAAATCTGACCCTGGATACACGCTAAACTGACCCTGATGTGTGTTGCAGGCATGTGCTGCTCGTGAGTCCGGTGTGTTTGGAGAAAGGACTGAACTACACCATCCGTCTGACTTTCCCGCGGTACTCTTCGGACAGCCACATCCAGAATCCACACACGCTCATCGACTCTGTATGTTTTCTTTTTTTCTAAACATTTATTTGCTTTGAACGCCTCCTTGAGCTCCATATAAAGTCATCTGACATTGCTCAAGCTCTGAAATACTCCCACAAACCCTCTGCTCCGTTTTTAGCTGGTGTTGATGCCCCGGGTCAGAGAAATGGAAATGTTTCATGGGACGGAGGGTGAGGAAGCGTGGGACACGTTTCAGCGCTACAGATGTTTGGAACGCAGCCGTAGCGTCATCAAAAGCCCGATGACTGACATCTGCAATAACTACATCTTCAGCATCTCTGCTCTGCTGTACAAAGGAGCAATGAGTATGTTACTGGTTAGGTTGTGTCTCAAGTTGTTGACTTTTGGTCCCTTAGCTGATATCTTGTTTGTTTGAGGCTGATTTTAATCTCTTTCTCAAATTTAAAGCCGGATTTAAAAGTTCATAAACCACCAAAACAAAACTAATCTAAAAAGAAATCTAATAAATTCTCTTGGCTACTTCTCTGATTGCTGCTCCTTCAGACTGTTTAGCTAGATGGATATAGTTTTACTTTTTCCATAGCTGATGAATTGAGATAATCAAAACTTGGGGCATTCTATTGTAGCCAATTGTTGCTTTAAACTTTTTCTCAACATTACTTTAACTGACCTGTCCACTGTGTTTCTTGATCTTCATGATGCCAGTTGTATCAAACCTCAGATTTTCACAAAAAAGATGAGATTAAACTACGAACAGCTGGAATCTGATAGTTAATGACTTCTAGAAACAATTGGATCCATAAGATCTCAGTTTAGGCGTACAGAAATAAAGGGAGCTAAATACAAATCAAATAAATTTTTAGAAAATCATGTATCTGTTTCCTTCTACTTTGTGTTGGTAACTATCTTTTTTCCACCCAGCTTGCCACTGCGACCCTCAGGGTTCCATCAGCGCCGTGTGCGATCCCAGCGGCGGTCAGTGTCGATGTCGACCCAACGTGGTCGGCAGAAACTGCGACCACTGCGCTCCGGCCACGTTCCTGTTCAGTCCTGCTGGCTGCAGATGTGAGTGTCAGAAATCGCTTCACTTTGCTGTGCGGTGGCCCGACTCTTCTCATTAATGGTCATTTAATTTAACCCCCAGCTTGTGACTGCGACCCGCTGGGCTCCGTCACTCCTTTCTGTCATGAATCAACTGGTCAGTGTGAGTGCCTACAGGGAGCCACGGGACGCCAGTGTTCCCACTGCTTACCGGGTTTTTGGGGGTTCCCTCAGTGCCGACCGTGCCAGTGTAACGGCCACAGCGAGTACTGTCACCTTCAAACCGGAGAGTGTCAGGGGTGCAGAGACTTCACCACCGGACATCACTGTGAGAGGTACAATGTGGCGACAGTGAAGTACACCATTACTGCTGAGTCAGTGTTAAATCATTTTCCATTTGTTACTGCATGCTTTAGCATTGCAAAAGAGAAAAAGCAATGAGGAACAAACTGATTTGCACATAGCCAAAGATACAGTTTTGCAAGTTGTAAACATAAAGATGGGCTCTGATTTTTAAAAACACAGATCACAAAACAGAGTTGCTTTGGTTGTTGGGCAACAGCAGCAGCTAAAACATTGTTAAGTGCCTTTCAGCCAGGCCAGCTACAAGTTTTGATTTTTGTCATCAGAATATTATGAATATTAGATAGTAGAATATTTTCCCACAGCGGTAAAATTCAGGTTGCAACAGCGGCAAATTGACAGACAACAGAGGCTTCTAGGTACACAAAAAATACATAAAAAATTAAGAATAATATACTGTACAGTAAGGACAACTTTACGACATAAAAATACTGTGCAGTTATCAAAAATAGCGTAATCCAGTCTAATGCGTCTAATGAGTAGAATAATTTTTTTTAAAATGTAGAAAAACGTGTATGCATATTTGTGGATCACAAACTACAGACTAGTTACAATGTGTGAAAATAAAATTTTGCCGAAATGTTATCAAAAATGAGTAAAACTGTGCAAATAGCAACAGGAATGTAAACCTAGTTTGTTGGTTGTAGAGTCTGAGAGCAGGTGGGAGGAAGGATCTGTGATAATGCTGATAATGCTTCTTTGTGCACTTAGGATGCAGCAATCATATGTATATGCTTCATGTTTATATTATTATACATAACAGTAAAAAAAATGGACATCTGTATCAAGATATATAACAAAACACACAAGGGCCCAGAATGGAGCCTTGGGGAACTCCGTATTTAAGTGGAGCTGCAAGTTTAGACCGAAACATCTGGAGAGTGCTGGAAGCTTCACACTGTTAATAATGAGAAACTTTGTAAAAACTCAGCAGAACAAATCTATGAAATCTCTCTCCTTTGTTAGATGCATGAATGGTTACCATGGTGACCCAGAGCTGGGATCAGGGAGCCACTGTCGCCCCTGCACGTGTCCGGACGGACCCCGCAGTGGTCGGCAGTTTGCGGACAGCTGTTACCTTCTAACCAATCAGCTGGTGTGCGTGTGCAGCCACGGCTACAAAGGTGCATTTTACAGATTTGTTATTATCTAAGCAGCACAAAAGCATAATTTTGTCATCATGTCTTCAAGTCACACAGATCTCAAGATGTTGCACCTCTTCTACCTCCCTGTAATTTACCTTTTTTTGTTTTTATTCTGTTTTCTTTTGTCATCCAGGAACCAGGTGTGATGAGTGCGCCCCGGGTCATTATGGGAACCCTCTCATTCCCGGTGGCCGCTGCACGCTCTGTGATTGTAACAACAACATTGACATGAATGACCCAGGATCCTGCGACGTCCGCACAGGTGCCTGTCTCAAATGTCTGTACCACACGCAGGGCCACTCATGCCAGCAATGCAAACCGGGATATTACGGCGACGCCGCCACACAAAGCTGCCGGAGTGAGTATAGATACACAAAAAAAACTCGGCTTTTCATCGAGCCAGATGATTTAGAAACTTTTATAGCAGATCTTGAGCAGTGATTCTTCAAACCTTCTGAACTTTTGTCCAATTTGGAGGGTATACATTTGTTGCTTTTTCAAATATGTTAAAGTTAAGTTCTTCCTCATGTCTTCTTATACCTTGTTGCAAATACTGAAAATTGGCATAACTCTGCAGAGCCTACAGCTTTTCTTGGAGCTTACAGGTTACTTTTGGAGGCTGGTTTGGATGTATTATGAATTAATTTCAGAAAGCCTGAACACCACTTTAAAAGATTCAAAGAAAGTCTGACTTTCTAGAAGTAAATATGACTTATGCCTTGTCTGCCTTTTTCAAAGAGTGCATGTGCAACTCATTGGGGACGACATCTTACGTCTGTCCATCCCCTAACGACTGCCGCTGTGACCAGCGTAACGGCCAGTGTTCCTGCCTGCCCAACGTGGTCGGGCAGAACTGTGACCGCTGCGCTCCCAATACGTGGAACCTCGCCAGCGGAACGGGCTGCCAACGCTGCGACTGCGACTCTAACCACTCTGTCGGATCTTCCTGCGATGTTGTGAGTCAGATGCAAAACTTCAGTCATAGCATGAGCAAGATAGTTTAGATTTTAGGTAAACTGATGATGAGGTGAGTTACGGCGGCGCATTGGAGGAGTAGGATCAGAACTGGGCTATTGGTATTGTCATCTAAAGCAGGAAGCAGGTGAGCAATTAAGATGTTTTCACTCCTGAAAGTCTGATAGATTCAGTTCAATTGGTAATGAAAATTGAAAGATTTGTCACATTTTCAGCTGCTGTGGTTTACTTTCACACTGCACTGTCAAAAGATCCAAACAAATTGAAAACCCTATTCCCCTCCTCACCTGTGGTGGCGCTGCACCAAGAACTACAGAAGGAAATGACACAAAAATCTTTTAAGAAGACATGAAATGCAAACAAAAGAGGAGTAGGATTTCTCTTTTGTTGTTGGTAAAAGACCACAAGCCTTTTCTCCCGCTAGCACTAAACTACCGTATTTGTTTTAGTTCTATTTACCCAGAATGCCCTGCACTATAGCTTATAGTGTTTAAGTTTTTGAAGAAAGCAGGAAAACTGAAGGAGGAGACCAATTAAAACGGAGGGACCTGATCAAAGTGAAGGATCTGGAAACCAAACGGGAAAGAAGCCTGAAAATAATCTAAGATCAATAAGTTAAAATTTACAAGAAAAGGAAAAATTAAATAACAGATAACACAATAAATATGATCAAACAGAAATTGAAGCGCTGGAGGAATGCATCGGATTTTGAAGAATCACAGGAAAATTGAAGCAACTAGTGAATCAATCTGCCATACGGATCTAAAACCAGAATTTAAAGACCAAGAAATAACCAAACTAAATCCCAAAGCAGCCAGTAACTGACTCAAACTGCAAGTGCTGCTCTACTGAGCTGCTGCTGCCAGAGTTTTTCCATATGGAGACCAACACAGGAATTTTACACAGGGGAAAACAGCAGGGTCCTCTTATCTTTCCACTAAACACTCTGATCTCTGTTTGTGTAACTCCTTTGATATATTCACCACAACTATAAGGGAATCCTTCCATGTTCTGCTTTCCTTTTGCTTTGTTTTCATTATACGCACACATGTGTATACAAAAACCTGAAATACTCTCTCACAAACCTTTGTGTTTACTGGCTTCTCTCCAGCAGAGGAAGGAAGTCTCAGAATACACAGTGGAACAACTGAATACACATTTAATTCAGAGGCTAAAAAAAATATATAGAAAACTCCATTGTCTCTGCACCAAAAAGCCTTGAGAATTACCACTTTCTGCACAGTGTTAGGCTAAAATTCATGTGAATTGACTGGATTTGTGTTGTTGCCTTCCTATAGGTTACGGGTCAGTGTGTGTGCAAACCGGGTTTCAGTGGCAGGACGTGTCGAGAATGCAAAGAGCTGTTCTGGGGAAATCCAGAGGTCAAATGTCACGGTAGGACTTTATTACTCATCACAAGCATCTACAGCACATTTGAGAGAATCTAAAATCTAGTGTCAAATCACGATTAGTTGATTATTAAACTAATCATCAACTAATTTAGTAAATCAATTAATCGTTAACTGGTGTATACAGACTCTGAAGCCAAAGATCATTCACTCAAAGAACAACATATTCATGACAGTGAATAAACCAAAACTACACAAAAATATCTACATTTTTCATAGAAGATAAAGAAAACTTTATCTGTAAATGTTGTACCAAAAACTCCATGTCATAATTTTAGCTTCACCCGCTCATAATCGCTGCAGAAAATATCTTTAATCACCTTCTGCTATCCAGTTATTAATTGATTAATCCAATAAATAGTCAACAGATCAGCCCTGCTCACATGTTCAGCTGCAAATTCATCATCTTCTACAAATAACTAATGGAATCCTGTTAATGCATGTCAAGCAGTAAAATTATTTTTTAAAAATTATTGAATTGTTTATTTGCATATTTTAATGTATTTCTAATAGTTTATTTTAAAATAAGGCTTAAATGAGAAATTCAGTTTTCGTATCCAATTAAACGCCAAAAATAATTTATAGATTAAATCAATAACTAAAATAATTGTTAGTTGCAGCCCTGCTAAAGTCCAAATCCAACGTAATTTAAGGTGTTTAATCTTAAATTAAACACCTTAATTTAAGATTAAGGTGGGGGTTTTTTTCCAACTCTGTGGCACAGTAGCTGGAAACAGAAAAAGGCGAAGACATGGCCACAAATGGAATAGATATGGGAGAAACCACACTCATGAGAACCAGATGTCCTCATAGATTCCCAAGCATCCCTGTTTTGTAATGGAACAGATTCCTAATATTCTCCAGCTGCACCCATCCTGGTCTGTTGAGCTGCTACACCAGCTGTATGCTGCTTCCTATCTGCACATGACTCAGTAATGCATCTGCTTCATGGGAAACGGTGTGAGAAATGAGTGGGAGGGATGTTCTCTGCTCTTACAGTATCTCAGATATGTACCATTGGTTACTATGTGTAGATTTCAGTCTAATATGCGTTTCTAAAGACAAACATATTGTGTGATCATGACAGAAACATTTGTTTTAGGTTTCAATGGCGCAGCGATGGTTAAAAACTCTGCATTCCTTCTGCATGACTCATAACCATTCTTTGTCTCAAAGGACGGAAGGAAAGCCTGTTGTTTATTTTTTTTGTGCAGGGACCAGAACTTGGGAGGTTAACAAGACCTTTTTATATTCAAGTGTAAAATGTCTGGTTGTAGATAAAACATTTAAATAAGTTCACACCAGAGACAAAGAAAGTGACACTTAAAGTCGATTCTGCAAAGTACAGGGTGTCTACACATCCTTAAAAAATCTTAAATTTGTGCATCTAAAACATAGGTCTTAAAATGTCTTGAATTTATTGAAAAACAGAAGCTATAAAATTAAAAGTAACCTCATAAAAACAACTCAATCCCCTCCTTTAATTTCCCAAAATAACTTCCACACCTCTTGTGTGATCTACCAAATCTTTCTGTAAGTTCAAATTCCAAGCAGTAACCGTCATAGAGCCAAAAACTGACCTTTAATGCTTATTTTCTTTGCGATACCAGCTTGCGACTGTGAACCCCGGGGAAGCTCCAGTGGTCAGTGTCATCGAGCCACAGGACAATGTGCCTGCTTAGAAGGCTTCTCCGGCTATCGCTGTGACCACTGCGCCAGGGGCTACAAGGGGGACTTCCCCATCTGCGAACCCTGCCACCAGTGCTTCTCCGTCTGGGACACCGTCGTAGGCGAGCTGACCAATCAGACCCATCGTCTGGAGGCCCAAGTTACCGAGCTGCTAACCACTGGAGTGACGGCGCCATACAAGGAGCTGATCAGCAGTCTGGAGAGAAACGCCAAGGCCGTCAGGGAGATCGTGCTAAACAAGACCGCTTCAGAGAAGCTGGAGAACGTCCAAGACCTGATAAATCTGATCACGTATGTAATAACATTGAAACATCAAGATCAAATTTACGGTTTGCGTCAATATCTCATTGTGTTCCCAGTGGAGTGGTGTCGTTCCTCAACGGGAATCTGAACACAACACAGGAAGACCTGAATCATGTTAACGATGTAGCAAACACAACAGAAACAAACTTGGATGTACTGACAGAGGAGGCCAACAAGCTGGAGCAACACGTCCAAAGGCTCAAACAGCAAGTCCACAACATCAAGAACGCCAACATCCATGGTGAGAAAAAAACTTCCTCATAATCTTGTCATGCTTAGTTACTCTAAAGTTCAACAGATTTCAAAAGGATCTATTATCCTCCAAAGAGTTCAAGTGCTTAAGAAAATCAACAGTCATTTTTGGCAAGTTCATGTTTTTTGGTGAATAGAAAATGAGCAATTTCAAAAACTTCCCGAATGTTGAGTCACATTCACTGCATTTACCCAGCAACTCAAGCAGAGTTCCAGCAGGTTCGGTCATAATGGCTGTAATGGCTGCTGAAAAAGACAAGTGTTTTGTTGTTCATTTAATAGGAAAGCACTTGCTGCATTCTTGTTGGTTGTGCAGGAGGCTCCACTTCTCTTTTTCAAAGATGTACGGTTGTATAATTGCAAATCTGTTTGCAGCCATTTTAAGGTGCAAGGAAACGTTGACTTGAGGGGCGTGGCCAGGAGCTTATTTGGATTTAAAGTGACAGAGGCCTTAAAACAGCTCATTCTGAAAGGAGCTAAAATAGGCAGAACTGAGCAGACTAAAATCTCATTATCTAAGAATGATTTTGCACAAAAAAATGTAATGAAAACGTTTTGTGTAACGTATAGACCTAACCTGTTTAAGGAAACACAATGGGTCACCTTCAAAGAAGTCTGGTTTATTAATCCACAATACTCCGATTACTTCAGTTTCAGCGACTTCTAATGAAAATAAACCAGGTTTGTTGTTCAGCTTTTTCTTTAAGAATAAATTTGATTCCTCAACTTTGTGGTTTGTAGGAGCCATGAACACAATTTCTGCTGCACACATGGAGTCCCAAGATGCAGAGCGTCGCTCCAATGCCGCAATCAGTGATCCTGGCAACACTCTGGAACAGTCAGCTGCATTACGGAAAGCCACTGAGGACAAACTGAGCAGTAGTCAGAGGGAGTTTGATCGGAAACACCAAAGAAACGTGCAGAAGGTGGACAAGCTGTCCAAAGAAATAGACACGTTTGACTTGTCCCCGCTTAGTGAGAAGGTGAGAGACACTGGAAGGTGTAATCAACTCAACACAACCTCAACTGGTCGCCAACCTCTTATTGTGATGCTTTTGTAGATGTGTGGCGGTTCAGGTGAAGGGGAGAGCTGCTCCACCTGCGGTGGATTTGGGTGTGTCAAGGAGGACAGAGCGCCCCACTGTGGAGGGGAGGGATGCACTGGTTTCGTCACAACGTCTCAAACTGCTCTGAAATCCTCCCAGAAGCTGGACCAGGAGATCCAGCAGGCCATGGAGGAGGTGGACAAGCTCTCCAGGATGGTGAGAGGGAGAATGGAGGGAATCAGGATGCACCTGAGCAGGAAAAGGAGGGAAAATACTTCCATCCATCTATACTTTTATTTGTCATACATTCACCTGTTTGTTGATTGTCCATCATCAATCTGTTGATTATCCATCCATCACCTGTAAAATTTAGACTTTAAATCTGGGATGAATTTATTAGAAACTCTGAAAATGTGAGTCTGGAAAAATCTAAAATCCTGCCAGAACATTTGTAGGAACGTAATCGGATATCGGGAGCTGATATCAGGTATTTTTTTTTATGGTCAGGTTTTGGACGCAAACAAACGTGCAAATGAGGCCAAAGCAAAGGCGATGGATGTGCTGGTCTCATCCAATCGCAGCAAAGAGAGAGTAGAGCAGAGCAACAAGCAGCTCCGTGACCTCATCAAAGAGATCCGCGACCTTTTGACCAGTAAGTTTATCACCAACTCCTCAGCTAACTGCAGTTTAGAGAGCGAAATAACAGCAGGTTTGTTTCTGATGGAGCAGATGAGAAGGCAGATGCTTCTGTGATCGAGGCGGTGGCCAATGAGGTGCTGGCTCTGGAGATGCCGACATCGGCGGAGAAGCTGCAGGAGTTGACCAATGAGATCAGGGAGAAGGTCGGCACTCTGACCAGCGTGGAGGAGATCCTCAGTCAGAGCGCCAAGGACATCCGAAGTGCAGAATCTCTCCTGACTCGGGCCAAATCAGCAAGGTAACTCCCAGAGTCCTGTTCTTCATAGTTTCACTTCCAGAGTGACAGATTTGTTGCTACATTTTAAAGGTTTTCTGGTTTTTTCTTAGGATTTTGGCTGCTTTTCATTGTCTTCCAGCCGTCTTTAGGCATCAAAAGAAACATTTTTAAGATCATACTTTCATATGGACCTTTACAAGAGCGTGACAAACCCATTTATACTACAAATACAAGTGACAATTATAAATTAATTTTAATTAGCATCACATTTTCCAATTTTTTAAGTCAAAGATACCCAAACCAAATGACAAAATTCGGGCAGTTCAGATGAATCAAATGAAAACAAATCAGAACACTAACCAGAGCTCACATATTTGAAGAAACTGTTAAGTATGTCGTCGAAAAAGTGCCAAAAAAGTCATAGTATATAGTATGTCATTGAAAAAGTTCAAAAAAAGTCATTGTATAGTATGTCGTCGAAACATTAGTCTTCCTCCAACATAAAATCAAAACTTAAAATGTCAATATTAATAAATTTGTTGATTGTTGATATTACCACTCAGTGCATTTACACTGGCTTTCCAGGAGATGGAGTTACAGTTCTCTAATGTTTTGATATAGAAGATGCAAAAACTATTTATTTCTCTATACGACATTAACTCAAACTAAAATCTGATCCATTTAGGTCATTTAGGATTACTTAAACTATTTTACTACTTTATTTCCAGTCATACATATCAAGTTTAATGCCTTTGGACAATTTGGGAAAGCACAAATGATGGTTACATCACTTTGTAATGGACAACATTTAAATAACTGGAGGCAAATCTGAAGACACATTTTAAAACACATGAATGGAAATAGAGAAGTGAATGAATATATGAATTAATTTTCTAATTTTGTGTGTAGAATAGACAGAAAATGGATTTTAATTTGGAGTGCTCAGATATGCCATCTTAGAACATAAATCCAACTCAGAATTGGATTTATGTTCCAAGTCTGAAATGCGGACAACTACTGCTAACGAACCTAGGAGAAAAACTATTTATGAATTAAGAGCTAACTTTGTTTTTTTCTCTCATTAGTGAGAAGGCATCAAATGTGACGGAGATGGCGCACAGAGTGAAGGCGGCTTTGGAAAAGACTGAGCGTGCTCAGAGCATCGCCATGGACGCCATTCAGCTGGCCAATAACAACACAAAAGAAACCACAGCCCTGATCAACTCTGTGAGTTTGACCAATAAAAAGCATAAAGTCATTAAAAAAAACAATTTGTCCAATATAGAATGCAAAACATAACATTCACATTTTGTACTTCCTCTTGGGTTTCCACTGCTTCTAAAAACAAGAGCTCAACAAAAGCACCCAGTCATTTTACCACCACATAATGGCTGCTGGAAAAGACAAATGCTTTGATGTTGACTTTCCATACAGAAACCACTTGCTTATTGTTGGTTGTGCTGGAGGCTCTACTAAGGCTTTTCTACGGTTGTATAACTACAATCTGTTTGCAGCCATTTTGACACGCAAGTGTAAATGTTGAGTTAGGGGGGCGTGGCCAGCAGCAGCTTATTTGGATTTAAAGTGGCAAGGCAGCCTAAAATTATGAAGTTGTATTAAGGCCAGTGTAGATAGAAAAAAAAGGAGCAGACTTTTCACAAAAATCTTGGAAATTTTGTAATTAATTTACAAAATTTTCTAGAATAAAAGAATATGAATGTCAGAATATGTCAGAAAGTCAAAAATTTCCTCACAAAATTTTCTTTTTGAGATGTCAGAAATTTCATAGAAAAATATTGAAAATTTGAGATTGAAAAGTCAAAAATGTGCTCACAAAAACTTTCAAATTTTGAAATAAATTCAGAAATTTTCTTGAAAAACTTGGAAATTTCAGTTTCAGAAGTCAAAAATTATTGACTTTTGGAGCTCAGAAATTTCCTGGTTTTCTCTAAAGAGTTTCAGAGAATAAACCAAAAATTCTCATTATCTAAGAAAGATTTTGTGCCAAAAATCTAATGGACATGTTTTGTATCACCCACAACCTGTCTCCTTTTAGCTCTAGTCCTTTGAAAATGGATTTATGTTTCAGGTCGAATCAGAGACGGCACAATCGGAGCTGAAGCTCAGTCAGACCACCGGTCGTCTGTTGGAGCTGGAGCACGAGATGGGCCTGGTGAGGCAGAACAACCTGGAGATGAGCCAGAAGGTGGAAATGGCTGAGCGGGTCTCTGAACGGGCCAAAGCGATCGCAGAAGAGGCTCAAAAGGTCTCAAACCTCTACCAACCTGAGAGCTGATAACTTATGTTAAAGATTTAGACTTTTATTTTCCTCCTCTGTCTGTGTAGGAGTTTGATGAGGACCTAAAGGATAAACTGGAGGTGGTGGAAGACTATATGGAGGACAAAGGGGAGTCGGTGCTGCAGGCGAGGAGCAAAGCAGACCAGCTGCAGCGAGAAGCCAGAGAACTGATCACACAGAGCAACAGCAAGCTGCAGAGACTCAGAGGTGAACCGTCTCCGAATCAGAACCAATAAAGATTTTATGTCCAACTTGATTAATGAGTTAATCTAAAGCTGATTGATCTTAATGATTAATTGATCAACTACCATTTAAAAAACAAACAAAAAAACTTGGGTTTTCTTGTAGCATGAAGGATAATTTTTCTTAATATGCTGAATTTAAAAAACCTAAAGATTACATATCAACAAAGTGTGTGTCAGTTGTATTAAATATTGACTGAATGAACAGAAAATAGTTTTTTCATATTAGTAAACTTAAAAAATAAAAGATGAAAAGAATAAACTATACGGAAGACTTAACCCTCATGAACAGATAGACTTTCAGGACCGCAGGCTTCATTTGCCTCTCATATTTACATTCAGTAGAAAGCGACACTTTGTGTTGCTCGTTGTGCTTCGGAGCAAATCTGTGATTTTTTCTTTTTGTTTTAAAGTTAGCGGTACTCCGTTACGAAGCACGGCTGAATTGATGCTATTAAAGTGAAACTTCAGGAACTTGTCTAGTGTTTATATTTCTAAACAGAACTGCTTAAAGTGCGTTTTGCATCCCAAAACGAACGTTTGGACCGTTTCTGTTTCCGGTTCAGGGAGGTGGCCTCCGCCATTTTGTTTACGACTCCGCTTACAGGTGACCAATGGCGCCATCTTCTGGATGGCGGCCAAACTACAACACTAAAAGAATATCAGTTAATCGAAGCGAACTAATTTTAATCTAATACACTATTAATTGACAACTATTTGTCAATTGTTTGCTTTCCCTAATAAATATATTTTAAAAACCCAGAGACAGATAAAATAAAACACCTATTAAGCAATTGGTTTTGTTATTTAATTAAATAAACATTTATATTTGTCTTTTAGAGCTGGAGAACTCCTACGAAGCCAACCAGCAGGTTCTGGAGGAGAAGGCAGAAGAGCTGGCCGAGCTGGAGCGAACAGCCCGCCTCATCCTGGATGAGATCAGCCAAAAAGTGTCGCTTTATAGCAGCTGTCAGTGATCAAATCATCACCAGCAGAGAAAGCTTAAGCCATGTCATCCTTTAAAGTTGCCAAAAACCATGAGAGTGTTGAAATAATTAAACCACAATAAGCCAGCATGACCTCAAAACTAAAAATGTGTTGAGTTTTAAACACATTTGGTTACACGGGTAACCATTTCACTGAAAGCATAATAAAGAATATATTTGACTTTATATGCACTTAATGTGCCCAGGTATTTGTTTATAAATAGTACAGAAGCCAATTTTTTAATAAAGGAAATCACAAAAGCACTTCTACTGGTTTCTTTTGAGTGTTTAAAATACATTTAAAGGTTTAGCTGAGTAAAGAGACCTCTGCATGAGGCCCTAAAAGTAAAATCTAAAATTATAAAACTGATTAATAGAACAGTGACCTATTAAACTGGCCAGTCAGAAAAGAGATTTGTTTCCACAGAACTATACGTTTTAATTATTTGTGCTTTTAAATACATTATGTCAAAAGAAAACAATATTGCACCAATTCAAATTTAAAAATTAAATAAAATAGATTCACACAAAGTTTGCTATGTCTCAGGTGTTGCTTTCCGGTAATTTAAATAATGGATTACAGCTGATGAAAACTGAAAATAAGCCTCTTATTTTTAGAATAATGCATAACACTCACGGTTCCAGTTTAGTGCTCCTTGGCAGCCAAGTAACTTAACTGTAAATCCAGCTTGTCCATCCATCCATCCATCCATCCATCCATTTTCTGTTCACCTTTGTCCCTAATGGGATCGGGAGTTTCCAGCTTTGTAAATCCTTTAAATATTATGACACTGAAGTTCAGATTCAAGTTCAGAAACGACAACAATCACACTGGCCAATCAGAAGAGAGATGTTTTTGTTACGTTTAGAGTCATCGGGAAATTTGTACTCTGGGTGTAGCCGCTTTGTTATTATTGGACACTTATAGATGCGTTTATTTTTTTAAATTGTCTATAAATATGGAATATGTGTATCAGTTTAGCATCTTCATTCCGTTCTAGCTGGGGAAGGTAATGGACCAAAACGTTGCTTACCAAGCGCCATCAATCACGAAAGAAGCAGCAGCAGCGGCGACTCTTTCAGAAGGACGATTGAGTTTATGCAGATGTCAGCTCCGTATCTGATTTAAATGTTCACAAACAGCCAAAAAGTTGAATCGAAACAAAAAAACTTCAACAATTTCATAGATTTTTAGAAATCACTTTGCTACAGCCAACTGATGCATTTCTATTCCGAATTCGCCTTGTAGCCAAGAAAGCTAACTACGTCGAGTAAAACTCCCATTTCTTTGGGACTCCAAACGCAACGAAACAATCTCTCTTCTGATTGGTTAGTTTGATTGCGTCTTAAGATAGACATTTAGGTTTTAGGAACATTTTTTAAGCCTAAAGGTGGTTGAACAGTGACCAGTCAGAGGAGATTGGTCGTACGGCTACTGTTAGCTAAGGTAACTAGCTAGGTAGGAGATTAAACGCAACAAAACATCCACTCTTTTGATTGGCCAGTTTGGCTATAAACGCAGACTTTAGAAAAAAAAAATTGTTAAAGCCTAAATCTGATTGGTCAGTGACCGGTTAAACTGGCCAATCAGAGGATAGATTTGTTCTGGAAAGGCGGGACAGGAAAGAAAGCCACAATTTAATTGCACTAAAATCTGGACTTTTTTTCCTTAAATGTTTCAATTATTTTGATTTGTGAAAACAGTTTAAATTAATACATTTGTTAAAATAGCCCTATTAATCATTTGTGTGATTTCATGATGAAATATGAAACTTTAAACAAAAATCATTGCCTCTTTGCAAATTTATTCAGTTAGACATATTGTGCACTGTGGGATTAAAAATATCTTAACACAACATGACAACATAAAGCACATTCTCCAAAAGGACAATACTGAAAGACGTTTCACCAGTTGCTCAAGACATTTGGTTAAATTAATTATTTCTGTGAAATTCTTATGGAGCAAATGAGTCTGCAGGGCATTTTCCTGGAAAAACGTGATGTTATGAATTTAAATGGCATGTGACAGCAGAGAAATGTGTGGTTTATGAACAGTTTCTGATCGTTTTATTTTAATTTGCTTCTTTAAGAATAGAAAACAAAAAATAGAGCTATCAGCTATACAGAATGCTGCAGGAATGAGCCATTTATTTTTACAAACTGTTGTAAAAATATTTAGTCAGAGTGAGACCTCCTCCACGACGGAGTAGTAGGGCCATACTAAGAACAAATAAACAAAATAAAATTAAAAGAACAGAGTCAAAATAATGAGAATAAAGTCAGTACTTTGAGAAGTCGGAATACAAGAAAGTTGTATTTTGAGAATAGTCATAATATTTCAATAAATTCATAATACAAGAACAGTCATGTTTCAAAGATAAAGTCACAATAATATGAGAATATAATTTTTTTTGAAAATGGAGTCATAATAATTCAACAAAAAAGTTTAACTATTATGAGAATAAAGTCGTAATGTGGATATTCTCTCATTATTTTTAACTTTATTCTCTGACAAGTTTATTCTTGCAATTTTATTAAATTTTTTATTTTCAATACGTCGCCCTAAATCGCTGTACTCCTCAATGCAAAGTCTGCACAAACTGAAATATTAAACTCTCCTTACAGCTTTAAACTCAAATTAAAGTGCTTTTCTCTTTCTGTAAGTGATGCGGGTCAAGACAGATTTTAAGGCTGGTTCATTAAAGTTTCTGGCTCTACTCTCTGTTGCCGGGTTTACGGGGCGCCGCCGCTCCTTCCACCGGCGCCGAGCTGGGAACCGAGAGCAGCTGGCCGCCGTGCATGCGCTCGTTGACGCGCAGCTGGCAGCCGTCCTGCAGCATGCGGACGGCTATCCGGGCGATGTTGCGAGAGTCGTCCAGGCCGCAGTGAGGCCGGCCTTCGTATTTCATGCCGAGCTTTTCCAACATGGTGCTCAGCTTCGTCTGCGTGCGTGGGACCTGGAAGAAACGAGGGGTGGGAGTTTAAAAGCCGTGGCAAACATCAGAAAAATGTTGAAAGAAGAAATTCAATCAAGCAAAAGTCATCTCTAAGTGAGATTGCTTAAAAACAAGATCACAGATTGTTTTTATTTTTGCTTGTTTCTTTTCTAATTAAGAAATGACAAAAAAAACGTCTTTTTTATTTAAATCCCATCTGAGTTGTACAATGAAACATCAGGGCCAGGCTACAAAAAATGTGTTTAATTACTATTATAATCATCATAATACTAGCAAAATGAATAATTTTGCCAGAAAATTAAGTTTTAAGTATCTGCAAAAGTTACAAAGTTTGCTCAACATTCAATTTTAAATTTTCTTTTTCATGCTGGATTTCTCAAAATTGTCTTTATTCTGTTGATATTATGACATCATTCTTGTATTATTTTGACTCCGTTGCTGTAAGACTCTATTCTTGTAATAAAAAGAAAATTGTAGCCTCATATTTAGATTTTCCAAAAATTAAATCTTCAAAATACCAAAGTTTGATTAAATGAAAAAAAAAAATCAATTTATCGTCCAGCCTTACCTTGTAGAAGTTGCAGTAAGACTTTCTTATATTTATCCATTTCTTTGCAAACTGAGGATATCGGATCCGGCTGATTCGACACTGGATGTTGAGGAACTTGCTCATGTCCCACGCCCTGCAGAAGGAAACGAAAACATCAGAGCAACCAGAGAGACGAACCCCAAACCCTGCAGCAGTAAATTGGGTCACAAAGTAAACCCACCCGTCGGTCAGCATGGCGTATTTGTATTTCGTCCCGAGTTCCCTCTCCTGCAGCCATTCCACGACTCGGTGGAGGACATCTGGAAACGGATCCGCTCCGTCCACCGTCTCCTAGAGCCCAAAACACCAAGAGGTGCGGTTTGAATTCAACTTTTAGACGTTTAGGAGACGTGAAAGAAGCAACTCAGACCTGTGTGATTCCTGTTAGCTTCACGCAGAAGTCAGAAAGCTGCGGGTTCACCTCTGGTTTCACGTACGCCTGAAAAGTGTCCACCTGCGCAGACATCGCATTTAATAGAAGAAAATCTTCCATTAATTACTTACAGACAGACCGGGGTGGGTAGCGTAAACAAACACTGTACTCAAGTGGGAGTAGCAATACTTCATGATAAAATTATTCAAGTAAAAAGTATAACGCAGAAAAAATACTCCTAAAAAAAGTTACTTAATTAGTTACTAACCAACTCTGAAGGAAGGTCTAGTTATCGAAAGTTTGTTGATCTTATCATTGACTAATAATTAATTGATTAATGGCCATTCTCTTGAATCAAGATGGCTGACCGTCTTCCCATAATATGAAGAGCTAAAATTGTCACAATATGGTAAATATAAAAAAACCATAATATTTTATTTTAAGCATTTTATTTCAGCTGAATGAAATAGTGACTGAACAGAAAATTGTAGTTTATGCACGTTTTTAGACATATTTAAAAAATGTGAAAACAGTAACTGCTTAGGTTTCACAATAGAAAAATAGATGAAAAGAATAAAATATGTGAAACATTTAATGAACAGAAATGTCTGTTGCTCTTTATGAATATTAAAACTCTTAAAGGAATATTAAGACGTGGTTGTTAGCATCGTGTTACAACTTGATGCTAACAACCTATGCTAATGTGTCGTTTTTCTGACACATTTGCTTCACCTTTGTTAGTTATTTTTGCTTCGTCATGTAGCTCGGCTGAATGACCTCTATTAAGGTGATAAATTAAGAAACTTGTCGACTGTTTATATATTTAAAAACAGAACCGCATAAAACGTATTTTTCATCCCATATCGGACTCTGTTTGGACCGTTTCTCTTCCCCGTTGATAAAACGCCGCCATCTTAGTTTTTATATCAACGTCTCCCTGAAGAATGACCACCTACGCCCTCTGCTGGATGGCGGATAAAACTATTAAAAAAAAGGACTTAACTGATGCCATTAATTAATCGATTAGAACTAATTTGAATCTAAAAAAACCATTCAACAATGAACTGTAAATCTACTAACTGTTTGGACTTACGATCTGTAAGGTGTGCGTGTTGATGAGGACCATGGGGAACTCGATGATCTCATGCAGGAAGTCAGAGGGATTATCCTCCTCGCACGTGGCCTCAAAGTCCACCACACAGATGTAGTCGTAGTAGGTATCGGTGGGCCCTCCCTCCGCGGCTGACTGCAGCAGCTTCTGCTTCTTGTAGTGGTTCTTCAACCTCTTCTTCATCACGTCCTTCACTCCTCTTCACGCACAAACAGATGGTAGATTTTAGGAGTGGAAGCCGAGGTTTCTGCAACTGAAAAAGTGAAAACACTCACCTGGTGTCGAGCTTCAGCTCCGCCAGCTTGACCCGCAGCTCGTCTTTGGACATGCGGTTGATGTGGCCGTTAGCCAGGGCGATCTCTTTGTAAACCG
The DNA here is from genome assembly GCA_903066815.1 of Brachyrhaphis roseni. NCBI lineage: Eukaryota > Metazoa > Chordata > Actinopteri > Cyprinodontiformes > Poeciliidae > Brachyrhaphis > Brachyrhaphis roseni. The sequence continues at coordinate 68,461 of CAEFZY010016111.1, forward strand.
GGTGACTGAAGTCTCTGTTGGACTGAGACGTCTCCGGAGCCGTTTCGTCATCGGGACATATTCTGCTGCAGGGTTTCGTCTGGAGAAGAAAATGTAACTCAGCTTGACTTCTGGTCACAAGTTACTATGGCGTAAATTCACAACACTTGAATACCGCCTAATAATCAAGTTTATCGATTAATTTAATTTTTGGAAATGTTTTTTTCCCCCACTGGTGCATTTTTTGGGTCTCAATAGTTCAGACGATAAGCCGCCATCTTGTTTTACAGTTTCTATTTATTTGGACGTTGAATTCAGATCAACTCTACATTCAAATATCAGGGCCAGGCTACAACCTTTTATTATTCATTTTTTAAAAACAAGAATAAAGTCATAATATTACAAGAATAAAGTCTCAGTAGTACAAAAATAAAGCTGTATGACAAAATCTAAATAATATGAGGACAAAGTCTTAATACTACAAGAATATGTCATAATATTAAAATAAAGTAGTAAGTTTATGAGAACTCCTACAAGAAAAATAGAAGAATTAAATGAGGAATATTAAATCTTGTTATACTTTGATTTACGTTTTACAGATAATACAAAAAAATCTTTTAACACATCAGCACCAAACTATTATCTGAATTTGAAACTATGGTCCAAACAACTGTCTTGTATCTTTATAACTCTAACAAAACTTTTTTTCTCCTAATTTTCAGACTTTTTCTGGTAAAATGGCGTCTTTATTCTGCCAATATCCCTAATACTTTGATGTATAGCTCACAGAACGGAGGGCTGAATAAAAACCACTTTTTGAAAATACTCTGTTCTTTGTACTTTAAATTTAAGAAACAAAAGCGAGAAAAAATAATAGAAATTGATCTGAGGTTTTCTGGTAAAACATTGGAGATTTCACTGGGAAACCAGGGACTTATAAAACAGGAGAGCAACCTTAGGAAAGCAACGCCTGCATAGCGAGCTGCATTGATGGAGTAATTTAAGCAAAAGGAGCCCCAGCAAAGTACTGAGGGGATATACTGGGGCCAACTTTTCTGTGTTAAGACTACATTTTTATTGGTCTTTTATCATATTTTATCTATCTAAGAATCTACACTTTGTGTTTTAATGATATTTAGTAGTCAAGATGAACAAAAGCAACTGGACTACATCACTAAGTGTGTAATGAATTGCTATAGAAAATATAGGTTTTACTTTTTATATTGAATCATTGAAATAAAATTACATTTTTGATCATATTTAAATTTCTTGAGATGCATTTTCAAGGTTCCTCTTCCTCATTAGTAATTAAATAAACATACTTTTCTAAAATTTACACCATTTATTCGTTTGCAGCAAACAGATTAATGAAGATGGCAGAATAAGATAATTTATATTTTTTTAAAAACCATTAAAAACACTTAAATTAAATTCCAAACTGTGTATGGAACCTTATATAAGTAAACTTATAAATAATTGGGTTGGATAATTTTTAGAATTCATGTTTAAAATCAGTCCAGTTTAGCAGTAGATTCAACAATTCAACGCATAAAATAATAATGACAGATTTAAGACAGAATTAAGAATAAAGGCATGCTGTTCTGTCGTTAAAATAAAAATGTTATTTATCGGAAACCTGTTAACTTATGCCAGACTTACCTTTTCAACTCCTTTTTCCTCTGACATTTTCACATTTACGTCTGTTCCTTGAATGTTCTCCTTGTGTTCATCCATTTAATGGTCACAAAAAATAGTAACTGTTAAAACAAGCAAATTTCATGTAAATAAAAACTCGATTTAATCCAAAAATGGCTGCACCAGGCGATATTAACTGATATTAACTCTTCCTTAAAGCTAAAAGAAACGTGCAAATGTCATTATAGAGCAGTTAAGCTGTATATATTTACAGAAAATAAGACCAATAAAACATCCTTAATAAACAACGTCTCTCCTAAAGCACCGCTACTGCGTTAAACTTTATTTTCTATGGCTGGACAGATACGGAACTGCTTCCGGTTTGCGCCAAAAACGTCCTCCTTGCTGCTCCTCACCGCCACCTAGCGACGAGGAAGACCAGTTACATTTGAAAATACTGAAATGCTCTACGATCAAGGTCACTTTCAAAATAAATTTAATTAAAATAAGTTTCAGGTAGTTTTAGGTTACATACATATTTAAACATACAAATACTTAAGCAATATATATTTCAGTACTTTATATTGTATTTTTGCAATTGAAATTTAATTCAATAATACTTTATTTATCGATTATAAGATCATTGACAATTCAGCGAACGTCTTTTTACTGAATTATTTCAATCAAATACAATAAAACACTTCGGACATATCAGCTGCTTATAATTTAAATTATTTTGAAAGTGTAATGCTCATTGATGACCACTAGATGTCCCTGTAGGGCAAACTTCAATTACTAAACTATTCAGAGCCTAAAATGGTATTTTCTCCAGATTAGATGGTTTAGCTCAGTTTTGTTTTATTATTTGTATAAACTTGAATAGTTTGTGTCAAAATCAATTAAACTGAAGCTTTTGAGGGACAAACTGATTAATTAAGTACAAAATTAAATGGACAGATGCACAAAATTATGTAAGGATAGATGAACATGGCATTTAGATAACAGGATAAGGATTAAAATCCTGGAATACAAATATTTTTCCATATTTCTAGATCAATTGTAGACAGAACCGTCATGCAGAGCTGCTGTCAAACTAATTTTCTTCGTCTTTTTGATAACTCTCCCATGACGAAAGCAGAGCATCACGGGATTCACGAAATGGTGAGGAATAAACACAACCAACATGATAGAAAAACAAAGATTTATTTCCTTCTGTGAAAAAATTAAGAATAATCTTATGGAACCCACAACTATGACCTAAGCACATAAAGAAGTGAGAGTGTTTCTCCTGCTGAAAGTAGTGTTTGAGCAGATTTTGAAAAACATTCGGACAGAATGTAAAGGATTCTCCATGTTTGTTGTTTTTAAATGGACATTAAACATAAAAACAGTCAGAAGAGAATGAAGAAGCTGCATTGGAAAGGCATCAGTCCCACTTCACCGTCTTCATCGACAAACTATCAGGGGAAAATCTGAGCTACAAGTTTCAGTTCCCACCGTTCAGTTTGTGATGCTGCTTTCAGGTCCCGTGGTAAAAAAGAAATGCTATCACTTTTAAACAGGATAGAAACCAATTTGGACAGTAATATCTTACGGAAATAAATCAAGATCAAAAGGTTAACAGCAGCTTAAAAACATTAAAATGTTTTGTCTTAGCCAGAGCACTTGGATTCCCACTGGACTTGAACGCAGCACAGCATCAAAGGCTTCATGTCAAAGTTCATTTATTCAGGTCAGTCCATAAAAAGGCATTTTGATGAGTCACATTTTAAAGTTTGCAGGCGCTGCCTCCGTCCTCACAGTACGTTTGCACAAGTTAGCATTTTCTCCTGGAGTCCAGTTCTGCTCAGAAGTTTACATGCATGTTTGTTTTTGTTTTTTTTGTACAATTCAATTCTAAAAAGAACATGATGACCGTAAACGTAGGAGCAGAACCGCAGCTTTAAGGAGCCAGTGTCAAATGAAAACATTTACAGACATTAAAAAAACTTTTTAAAAAAACACATTAAGTTAACAAGACGAGAGGCAGTTCAGAAGCTGTGCTGGGAATAAACCAGCTTGTTTTACTGGGAGTTTTTCTGTTTCTATGCTGGTTCAAAGTGAAACTAAACGTCAGCAGATGAGAAAAACGGGCTGGAAAACTGCTGATCTGAACTTCGTGTGCTCGTAAATGTGCTTATAAAAACCTTACAGGATGGCTTTATGGACACGTTCTAATCATAGTTGAAATATTTAAAGTGACATGACAACGTATTTCTGTATAAATGATTTTATTAGGCATGCTTTAGTGTCTCTGTGGAAAGTTTTTCCTCCTGGATTTGTGAAAGGAACTGCGGTTTATCAGTAAACCTGACTTGAAACCTGATTTCTGGTTTATTTTACACAGGAACAAAGACGGATATTTCTCAGATTGTTCCTTTATGAAACCCAGCAGAGACACACGAGACGAAGGATTCAAACATTGTGCGTCTCGGATACAAACAAAACGAAACAAAAATGGTCGCTCCAAATCTTAAAATTGACACAGTAGGAGGCGCTCTCCGCCGCGCTGTGTTTGGTCAGAGGTGAGAGGTGCAGCTGCGACGCGTGCCTCTACTGCCCGACTCGAGCCCGGCTCAGATTCCTATCCAAAACGACTTTGTCTCCTGATGCATTCGGGTTCTTTTGGGCGAGGCTCTCGGTTCGGACGGGTGAAGGTGTTGGCTACATTTCCGGCGCCCTGGCCGGTCCGGGTCAGCGCGGGACGATCATCCGGTCCACCATGAACTCCACCTGTTCCCAGTTCTTCCACAGCACCACCAGCAGGGACACGCCCACGAAGGTGAACGCCATGTGCAGCCGGCTGCGCAGCAGCGGCGCGGTGAACTTGGCCGCCGTGGAAACGCAGACCAGCAGGACGGTGGCGATGGCCAGCATGATGTTGATGAGGCGGCCCAGCAGCACCTTGGCGTCGGTGTTCTCCAGCTGCACCGTCTGCTGCTGCTGCTGCTGCTGCAGCTCCAGCTTGGAGACGCGCGTCTGACACGACTCCAGGACCTCCTGCACGAGGCAAAGGTCAAAGGTCAGGTTAGAAATCCCCGCAGAACTGCAACTTGTGGCTTATACAATGTTTTCAAACACAGTAGTAAAAACAAATGCAGGTTTTAGCTGTTTTTCATGGAATAACTGCACAAAATTTCCACAACATTGAAATTTTGTGGAATTTCAATGTTTGTTTATTTATTTTATTTAATTAATTTTTTTTACATTAAATCACAGATTCTAACACGCTGCAAAAACACAAAATCTTACAAAGTATGTTTGGTCTATTTTTTGTGTTTATTTATTTCAAGTGTACAAACAAAAAAAGTTCTGGTTCCGCTGGCAGATTATTTCACTTATAACATGGAAAAATGTCTTATTATTAGTGAAATTATTTACTTAAACCAAGCTCCTAAAAGCTGAAAAGTTATTTGTAAGTTAATTTTGTTTTATTTCAAGTGTAGTAAAATACTTGAACTAAAAACACTTGGTAAGATTTTGTTTTTTTGGAACAGCCTGTAGAAGAAAATTAATTAGGTTTTTTTTTTTTTTTCAAAAGTTTGTTTTAAAACCATTAAAAATTCAATAAAATTGTCAGAACTTTAATAATAACATTTATTTTAGTTGATATTTTCTCAACAAAAAAAACATAAGCTGGCTAGATGGATCTTTAGTGTCAAAAAGATCTAAACAGCCAAAAACTTTTATTTATGTAAAAAAAAAAAAAAAAAAATCTAAGCAGAAGCTGCAAACAGTGAAAATAAAGCAGCCGAGTTTAATAAAGGCACGCTTCCTCCACAACTCAACTTAATATCCGATTTATGCTTTGAACTGTAACAAGACTAAAGCAAATATAGTCATCCACTAACGTCCAGTTTTACAGCAGGAATAATTGTTATTGTTCACTGAAACCGTTTCAGTCTCTCAGACTGTGGAAACCTTCCTGTGCCAGAAACAATCAAAGTCTAAACATTGTGAGGACAAAAAGCTGCGACTTTCAGCAGTAAAACCATAAACAGTGATTATTTTATAGTGGTTTTTATTTTATAGCTTGTAAAGACGCACTAGAGTGCTTTTAAATGTGTAACTGTGGAAGGTTTCAGATTTCCTGCTTCTCCATATTTGAATGACGTCATTTGAAACAGGATTAAAATCCAAACAGATTTTTATATTCAAGTTTAAAGACATTTTTCATGTCCAGCTGCCGAACATTTTATGAGTTACCTCTGATGTAAAGATCCAGATTGTGACTTTTATTATTGTTTATCACAGAAGAAAATTAAGAAAAGTTTTATTGTTGGTAAATGAAAGCTGTCGTACTGGTTTGTATTTCTGCTGGAAAAATGTTTGTTTGATTTAGAGTTGACATTTTATGGTGCAGAGTTTTTGCAGGTTTGACCAACTCAAATTTAAGACTTTAAAAGAATTTTTAAAACCATTATGAATGGAATTTAAGTTTTATGTCTCCACAGAAATGTCTGAACTTCATCCAACCAATTGGTGATGAATTTAGACTTCCCCATAACAGATGAAGATGTGAGTTAGCAGTGACTTAGCGGTTGACTCAAACCCACAAGAAATTATCTACTGCTTATTCTTATTCCTGTTAAACATGGGGAACCATTATGTGGTTTTATACTTTTACCATTTCGTCTTTCTCTTGCTTTTGCTTATATTTCCTTCTAATTCATCTAGAGAAACTCATATTAGTCATTAATTGTGAAGTACTTTTGTTTTTGTTTTGCTCTTCTGTTTTGTTTGTATTTCCTCTAACTCATGTAAAGCACTTTGAATCGTCTTGTTGCTGAAAATGTGCTTCATAAATAAAATTATCTTGACATTACCTGTCTGGAGTTGCATTTGAACCATCATAAATTGAACAGTGATCAATGTGCTTTATGCATATTGATGATTTTAACTCAACCAAATGCAACGTCTGTTATTGTTGCTGAAATGTGCTCTACAAATAAACCTGAATAATTTATTGATTTTTCATCTTAATAGAAACATAATTCCCCCTAATCAACGGACATTAGCTAACAGAAGGTCAGTTTGATTAAAGGATCATTTGTTGTGTGTTCAGCAGCAGCAGCAGCAGGTTCAGGTACCTGGATGTCTCTGGTCCGCTCGTAGGCCTGGTAGGCCACCTTCTCCTCGATGTTGGCCAGCTCCTGCTTCAGGTTACTGGTCTCGTGCTGGTGCAGCTCCGTCAGGTCGTTTAGCTGGTCCTCCAGGCACTCATACCTGGCAGACGGGCGTCCACGCACGCAGGGAGCCGAGGAGAGAGCCAGGAGAGAAAGAAAGAGCGTGTGGTTGACGTAGCAACAGTCTGCTGGTTTGTGTGTTAATGTTTTAGCATGCAGCAGCTTCTAAAACGGACCATTAAACTATCAAAGCTCACAGCAAACAACTCCTGTTTACTGTAATCTGAGACAAACATCTTAAAGGTCAAATTTAAACATCTTCCTCTGTGGAGCCGATGGAAATCATTTCAGCTCAAGAGATAAGACAGCAGATATAAAGGTTTCAATTAACTTAATTTCTAAATCAAATTAATGTTGGCTCAAGTGGAATGACTTTACAACAAGCAACTTTAGTCAATTCTAAAAACAAAAACTGCCTGAACAAGTTTAAATTTAATAGACAAATCTAAAATCCAATATAGCAGCTCATATTTCAGTTTTAACCTCAACGGATTAAAAGTTTTAATTATTCTTTAATCAATTTTGTACAGTTCAAGAATGAAAAATAAAATAATATTTAATAAAGGGTCACATTTGTATTCTATTACCACCTCCCTCTTTTCTGATTTTCAAATATCTCTCATTCTGTTGTAAAAAAGAAAGTTTTTGTTTTTCTCTCATTTTCTAATTTCTTTCATTTTTGAAAATCTGGCAGCCAGAGAGGAGAGTAATCTAAGACTGCTCTGTCCCAACGTTATTTTTTGTATTTTTCCGACTGTTTTCAGTCTTTTCGATGCATAGAAGAAGAGCACCTGCTGCTTGTTGTGTCTATGGGGCTCAGCACTGCCCCCTATCAGTGAGGCACGGTACTTTCTGCGTCACCCTGCGCATTTTAACTGCATATTTAAGGCCAATTAGAAAGGCTAAATATGTCACTTACATTTGTTCAATGTATTAGACAAACTGTGAAACATCAACATATGTAGAAGATGTCAAATTAAGCGACTATACGGGCGACACGAAGAGAAACAGCTACGGATGGATCCGCTGAAATGATCAGTTTCGTTCATTCTGTGTGACAAGGCGCCCCCCAGAGGTGAGACACAGCACTGCACTGATTTAAAAACCTAATTTATATAAAAGTCAAGCAGACATTTTGATTTTCTCTCATCACTGTTAGCATCTATTTCACTTCTCGTGTTCAAGTTAAATTCACTTCTCGTGTTTTTAACTTGTAAGGATTAAAGGTGAGGTTCTTTAAGAGCTTGTGTTTGCTGATATAATGAATCCTAACACCATGTGTGACAACATGAGTTTTGAGCCGACAGTCAGTGACAGTCAGTGTTTTGTTCTTTCTACAAAACACAAACAAAACAATCTGAACACTGCAGAAACACAAAATCTTACCAAGTATTTTTGGTCTAATTCTAGGGGAAACATTTTGGTATATTTGAAATAAAACAAAAACTAATTTACAAGTAACTTTTCAGCAAGACACAGGAGGCAATAACATGGGAAAAATGACGTTTTAGTAAAATAACCTGTTTGTGGAATTTCTTTTTATCAGTATAAAGGAATTGTTGACGTGAAACAAGCTCCTCTATGTAAGCTAGTTTTTTGTCTTGTTTTAAAGAACATTTGCTGTAGAAACTAGACCAAATCTTGGTCAGATTTTGTTTGCAGTGACCCTCAGTGGTTCTTCCTGTGCTGCTCACCTGTATCTGTCCTCCTGCATCACCTGAGTAAAGTAGGAGTAGTCTCTTTTGAACTGCGCACTCATGGTGTCCATGTCCTCAGCCAGCTGAGTCTGAGCGTCCCTCACCTCCCGCACCATGTCCAGCACCTCCAAAAGGCGTCCGCTGAAGTCGGACCTCCCTGGACCCCCAGATCCGGTCACAGACGCCCCTGCCGGGTTCCCGTTGGAGTCGGCCGACGCCGACGTGCCGCTGGAGCACTCGTCGTCGCTCTGGTACTTCGAGGGTTTGGCGACTGTGTTGGCGCTGCCGCTCAGGCCCCGGGACGCCCTCTCCGCCTGCAGCCCTGAGCCGCTCTCCATGGAGCTCTTCATGTGGGCGATGTTGTCGGCGCTGCCGAACTTGTTCCTGATGAGGTTGGCGATGTCGCGTGGCTTGTTGAAGAAGAACGGCGGCGAGAGCGAGACGCCGGGGCCAATGGTCTTGATCTTGTCCAGCGCCGAGTGTCGGCCGGAGGAGCTGATGTCCCGCAGGCTGTCGTCTTTGCTGCGAGAGGTCGACTCCTTGCTGCTGCTGTCCTTCTGGCTCTTCTTGCCGTTGGTCTCGCTGTCCTTCATGCGCCGGTGGTACTGCTCCAGCTTCTTCTGCAGACTAGTGATGGTCTGCACAGACCTCTGGTTCTTCTTCTCAAACATCTGATGGAGCCGGGCGAACTGTTGCTTGTCGGCGTTGTCCACCAGCTTCAGGTACTCTGCCCTGTTCTCGTCCCGCGCCTCCTGCTCCACCTTGATCTGCTCCGTCACCTGAAGTTAAAACCAGGAGGAGGAAAGCTGGTCATAATTAATGCTCGACATTTCTCCTGTTTCGCTCATCAAATCCTGGAGACGGTTAAAGGGTTCAACTAGGCCTGTCGTAATAAATCAATTAATCGCATTACAAATGAAAACCAACTCATTTTCATTTGCATGATTTATTGTTTCTCCCTTTTTCTACCAAGACCTGGCTGACAAAAAGTTTTGACTTTCCTAAATAACTGGATAAGGTTGTAACATAACGAAGTTTATCTGGATGTGAGTAAACGCACCTTGAGGATCTTCTGCTGCAGTCGGTTGATGCCGAGCGCTCCCTTTGTAAAATCCACGCCGATGCCATCGACTCCAACGCTGTCCACCACAACCAGGTCGGACTCTGAGGAGCCGCGTCGCATCGGCACCGGGATGCTGAGGGTGTTGGAATCATAGCTGCTGCGCTCTGCCTGTGGACACAGAGGCGCCTCGTACTCAGTACTCTGTGTTGGACTGAAGCTCCAATAACATGACGAAATACTAAAAATATTTTCTACAAATTGTGCATCCCAATGTGGAGGAACGAAGAAATAATCAAGAGATTAGGGCTGCACTTAACTATTATCTTAGTAAGCGATTATTCTGATGATTAATCAAATAAAAAATATGGCACAACCAACAGATTTGTTATTTAACCACGTCAGGATTTTTATACGGCATAAAAATACATTAAGAGATGCAAATAAAGAAATAAATCGATTGCTTTATAAGAAAATAAACATTTTATGCTGTACTTATACCATAGGATTCCTTTAATAAATATGAACCAGGTGAAGATAAAACTATGCCACTTGAAAAGTTTCTGTAAAACATTCAGAGCAAAGGTGCTTTTTTGTCCTAAAAATACTAAATATATAAATATTTTTGTACAGTTTTGGCTTAATTACTACCCTGAATATGTTTTCTTTTCACCAAATGGCGTTTTTCAGAGTCTGCATACTCCGATTAACAGTTAATCGATTACTAAATTACTTGAGAATGATTTCAATAATCGATTAATCACTTCAGCCCTTCTGGAAACTGTGCAGATGAAAAAGGCTCCTGTTTGCGTTTCAGACAAACTACGGAGCATCAAATGACGGATGTGTTCAGGTCTGAAATGATTCATCAGGTTGTTGTGATGAATTGATTATTGAAATAACTGTCAACTAATTCAGTAATCGATTAATCGTTAACTGGAGAACAACAACAACTAGGAAAAAATAGAGTTTGGTGAGGAAACAACAGTAAGTAAGCCAAAACCTTTGCAAAAATGAAATGCAGTTTAAACTTAATATAAGCACCTTTGTTTGTAAATATATTTGATCAAAAACTGGTTGAAATTTGCTAAAGGAAAGCTTTGCTATGGCATTTTAGACAGTAAAATGCTTATTTTGTTATTTAAGAAAGAAACTGAATTATTTGTTTATTTCATTAATGAATTTCTAATATTGTATAAAAAGTTTTAAGTGGTTAAATAAAAAGTCAGCAGTTTCTTTGCCCCATTAATTGATAACTAAAATAATCGTTAGCTGCAGGCCTGGATGTGCTTTGGAGGTTTTCTCTCCTCCCTGTTCTGCCTCTTAATGAGTCCACCTAAACTGAGGAGAGAGTGGAAGATCTCCAGAATGCAGAGCTAAACATGAATACCAAATGTGAGGATTCTTCTGTTTAGAGAGCCAATGAAACGGGCTCAAAAGGCTGTAAATCTGTTTTACGGCTGCACAACAGCGAGGAGCCCCAGAGCTCCAAACAAACAGCCTCCGGTGATTCTTGTTCACTGCGCCGACAAAGGCAGAGGATTACATAAGGAAACCTAAAATATTACTAATTCTGGTTGCCAGGGAAGCAAAGCAAAGCAAGCTGCTGACATCCCCCCGAAGGCGGGTTTTTTATCCCCCTCGCAGAGAGAGACGGGCTGAATACGTGACACTGTAATTGTGTCCCGTGGTTGAGAGCAAGGCAGTCTGTGGCGCAGCCTGCAGAGTCAGCGTTCATCATCCATCACAGGCCCACAGCATCAAAACACAAGCGCAGCATGTTTGGATGAAAACACAGACAGATGTAAGTCTGAGAAGCTGGATCCACACCATCCCACGTTATCGGTTAAAAACCAACCTGTTTTCTTTAAAATCAGAGTTTGATGGGGTGTGAAGGATGTTCTACAACTTTAATTATTACACAGTTTTAGCCATTTCCTTGTTAAAATCTGTGATAAGAGTTAAAGCAAGGCTTCTGTTTACAGTATAACCAGCCTGGTCGACTCAATGAGGGAAAGAAAGCTTAGAGTTACATAAGAGGCAACAGTTGTAGGTTTACAAACCACAGTGGGGTTTCTGAGTCCAACCCTGGCAATTACCCAACTAATTTTATTTATCTGGAAGTGTACAGATAAAAAAACTTTGTATTTATTTACTAAAACTGAGCAGCCTGTAATAAAGTGCTTCAAGGATGTGCATATTTCAGAGCTAAAACATCTACAAATATTAAAATAATATGAAATAAATGATTATATTATGCCTTACCATTGTTTTTTCCTTAATAAACACTTTGTGATGGCATCAAGGAAGTGAATATCATATATGGATAATTAGCCAGACCACCAATCAGCTGCAGTTTATAGGATAATGATTTGTTTTATGCAACATGTCTATCCACAAATAACATTAATTCAATAACTTCTTGTTTCAAACTATTGAGTCTAGACTGCTGGCTGCAGCTGATTGAGTTTCTAATGGGTTAATGAGAGTCTGTGTGTTCAGCCCATCAACTCGTATGAGCTAAAACAGACTGGTTATGTGGAGAAAAATGAGGCTTACACAATTACTACACAGGTTTCCAATCTAAAGAAGGCTGTTCTGGTGACACAGCTGTTGAACGGCACATCAGAGAAACAATGTTGGTCAGAAATGACATTAGCACCTGAACACTAAAAGAAATTTCAGACTTTTATTCACAGTTTGTGTCACAAGTGTAAATTCTCCTCCGCAGCAAATTAAAGTGAAGCCAGGTTAAATGGCAGAGCACTTTTAAATGACTCCATAGAGTGCCGGTTTGTTAGATCTGACTCACAAATGTTTCTTTCGACCATTTCGTCCTCTCTGAACAAACCACTGATTAAATATTTACTTTATGGAGTTAAATTCAAGCTGGAGACTTTGCTGTGCAGTAAATACTTTTGTGTCTTGAGTAGTCATTGTGTTGCACAAGTAGGATGATTCAAATAAACATAATCATTCTACTACTTCTGTCTGTAACCTCAGCTGTCTTGTAATCCACTTGTTTTTTTGGGGGGGGTTTAACTTTCTAAAAAGACAAACAAGAGAAATTCTCCTCGGGTTCAGATATGAGAAATAATCCATAACAAAACCAAAATATTTGCTCCAGAATCTGCATCCCCGCCTCTCAGACCTGAACAGTCGTGGCGTTGTGTGCGCTCCCTCTGCTCTCCCTGCACGCATTTAAAAGTAGGTCTGAGGGCACACATAGCGAGCATATGTCCGAGAGGACGCACGTGTCCGCTTTAGAGAGCAGATATCTGGTCACTTCTCACGATGCGACCCTGGTCTGCACTCTGGGCATTTAGAGAATTATACAGATGGATGGACATGGAGCCAAAACACACAAGGACATGTCCCCATGGAAAACCAGAAGGCTGCATGCATGCTGTGGCAGCAAAAATTAAATAAAGAAGAATTTAAGCATGATGTGAGCAGAACAGAACATGCTGCAAGTGACTTTTTTTTTTTTTCCACAAATGAAGAAGCAATCATTAAATGTAAAACCCTGACGACTCAGACGGTTCATTTCCATCTCATCTGGTTACTGGGTTCATAATGTAAAAGTAAAAATGTCACAGGTCACATGTCTGATTTCAGAAATGTGACCTGTGACATAGAGATATGTGAGCTGTTCTCACATAGAGAAACTATGTGAGAACAGCTGCAACACTAACAAGTCGACGAAAAGATATTGCATTTTCTCACCACCTGAATGTCAACAAAGAAGACCTGAAGGGATCCTGAGGCTTTTGAATTATTGAGTAAAGCGAGTCATTAAAGCGCGTTGGAAGCAGCTAAAAAGTGAGAAGGTTTTATTGCAACGGTCTGAGAGAGAGCAGGCAGATCATTTACGTTAAACAACTCCCTGATGGTTGCAGCAATCTGCTTAATTTCCATTCAGTTAGTCCAGTAAGTGGATGGATAATATCTCACCCTGAACACTTAAGCTTGTTATCTTTATTAACAAGCTTAAGTGAGTTTTCCAATTATTAAATAAGGTCTTTTTGCGTGATTTTGCACCAATTGGACATTGCTGGTTGTATATCTTGGTACATTTACAGTTGACTTCCTTTCATTTTCCTTCTGTTTCATAATTATGCTCAACTTTGTGTTGGTCTATCCAAATAAAATACACTGGAATAGGTCTGTCACAACAAATTTTGCTGGACGGTGAATTGTCCCAGAAGTTATTGCGATAAATAATAATATTGCTGTTTTGAGACCATTTTCAAGTAATCTAATGGTAACGGCGTAATAATGCAAAAGAACTGGAAGACATTTTAAATATAAGAAAAGAACAGAAATAACAAATAAAATGAACACTAAGGTCTCTGTAAGCAAAAGGGCTAGCAGAGACAAAACCTGCAGACTGAAGACGTTTGTCAAAGAAAGAGAGAAAAGAGGAAGATTATAAATTACGACAGACCTCATTGGAGTTTGTGTTTTATGTGGCAAATGTACATGAACACTCTTGAATTGTGCAGTAAAAGATGCAAGATGAGCCAGAAGGCAGAGAGGTAGTTTGGATCAGGTTTTTGTATCCAAACAAAATGATTAGAAACATGAGCTGTTGCTCTGTACATGAAAAATATTCAAAGTCAGGCAGCTCATCTGGCCTCAGGGAGTCAATGGCAACCTGGAGGAAAAACAGGAAATTGCCAAGGGGAAAGAAAAAGCTCCTTAGTTGGTCCCCACACGGAAAGGTGAGCCATTTACCGCAGCCTGCGGTCCACCGTTTTATTTTCCACCAACAAAACCGGAGGAGGAAACAAATCCAAACCGAGGAAACCGTAAACAACACAACATAATCCCCGCCCTGACACTCGGATAATCAGCGCTAGCCAGGAAAGGCTGCAGCATTTTGTCAAAAACCAATCAGCTTTACACGGTTTAATGGACAAATCAATCCTGGACATTTTTCCATCAACTTCAGGCTGTTTTTTCTTCAGATAAAGCACCAAACATCGATGTTATTTAGCGAGTGTCAACAGCGGCGCAACGGGAGGCGTTGGCGTAGAAACTTCACCGCAGCAATGAATATTAATGAGCTGATGGGACGTTGGAGAAAACGTTCAAGGTCCAGTGGAATAAAGCCAACCAAAATAAATTGTGCATTTATTTACACAACAATAAATGTGTAAATAAATGCTTAAAAACACAGTCAAATGTGCCGTCAGCTGTCTAATGGTGTTGGAGAGACATCCGAAAGGCAAAACAATTAATTAGGTGCTCTTGATTCTGGGACAAATGAGTGCTTAAAGCAGCGAGTGTGACAGATTACACCACATTAGTCATCCATTAGTCGGCCCGAACCCTGCGTGGGGCCGCGCTCCGTCTGAACCGGTGAGCCAGATTAATACTGGCAGGGCTGAACTGGTGTGTTGGAGCGCTGGGGAGGAAGTAATGGGATTGGGCGAATCCCGATCAGGAGATTTAGAGGGCGAGGTGTTTATAAGTGGGTTAGTAAAGACAATCGCAGGAATCTGTCACATTAACAACAGAGTGGAGTCACGTGGCGCAAGAACCGCCTCGGATGGAGCAGGAGACCAGTAGAGAGTTAGGTACTCGTTTAATACTGCTTTGTATATGTGCTATAAACAGACCAATTTAATTAATTGGAATGTTACTGAAAAGGGTGACGCTTTACTGATGAATATTTAGGTTTAATGGCAATAAACTGTTCATTTCACCATAAGAGCTGGGAATGTGTACACAGAAAAAACTGTTCAAGCTGAAACCTATACTCTTACAACCGTTAACACTTACAACTTAAAATAACTTCAGCTTTAAACAGTTTTAGTCCAAAAAATCTTTTAAGACAGGAACTTATTTACATCGTAAATGTACCTTTTGCCTCCATTACCGCTAATAACAAAATACATTTCTATAAACTCAATCGCAACTTTTGTTCCATCGTTTGATTTTGACTATCGGTTAAACAGCAAGTAGACCCTTCAAAATAAAAGCCTCAAAACTCAAACAGGAAGTTAATCGTGGTTTATAGCAATTAAAAGCGATAAGATAAAGGTACATAGAGTTATTAACAAACTCAGTTCACCAAGTGAAACACATTACAAAGATTAATTACACAAATATTTTTAAGCATTAATTTTGGTTAACTATGATTATTTTCAGCTTGCAGCTAATGAAAACATGACATTTAAGGTTAGAACATTAAAGCTGACCAATAAATAAAACATTTAATGAAAAGTATGTTGCTATTTTCAAAAGGTACATTTAATCTGACAGCA
This sequence comes from Brachyrhaphis roseni, assembly GCA_903066815.1. Lineage (NCBI taxonomy): Eukaryota > Metazoa > Chordata > Actinopteri > Cyprinodontiformes > Poeciliidae > Brachyrhaphis > Brachyrhaphis roseni. Next base: position 84,329 of record CAEFZY010016111.1, read on the forward strand.
CATATTCTCATTTATTGTGTTATCATATGACTGTACATAGAACATGTACAGTTGCATTTTGCTCGTGGCTCTTTTCGCGTAAGTCCTGTCGCCAGGCTAACGACAACTTGATATACGTAACGCTAAAACAAGGTTAGGTGGCAACAATCAAAGAAACATTATGTCAGCTTAGAACATATATAAATACTTTAGAATCACTGTCAGAACATGAAAAATGGCTATCCCAAACAACTTGATCGCAACATTAAAACTGCTGAGTTGTAGTTGAGAAGATAAACAGAAAACAGACAAATGAAAAAAATAAACACTACCAAATTTACTGAAGAGGAAAAATCTGCTTTCTTTAGTGTTTGGTGGTGATAAGTGGACTCCCTCCTGCCGTGTTCATCATGCTGACCTCCTCCCACACCCTTCCTTTTTCACCAAACACAACATAAAACCCTGCATCTCGTTGGACAAGCATGGAGATGTTCTCAGATACCATTTAGATACTCGGGTTTTCGCAGGTTAAATTCGCCAAGGCAGCTCTGTTCCAGGAGCCAAGAGAAAACAACAGATCCTTTGTATTTATGACTGCGCTTCCTGAGGGCTACAGAGAGCGCTCACACATGAAGCCTCATGTATCACTCTGCCGAAGGAGAAGGTGGAGGTTACAGGAAGGAGCGCACCTACAGGTGAATTCAAATCCAGTCAGGCTACAAATAAATCAGATGAGAGTCGCTGGTGAAAGGAAACATCAGAATGCAAACATGAAATGAAAATATAGTTTGGTTTAAGATGACATGGGGAAGAGGGGGTCTGCTATGACTTCATTACCCTGCAGGGGGAAACCCTGTGGGGCAGAGGGGGAGCTGCAGAAAGACGCAGCTCCCTGTGGGGGAAACTTATCCAGAGAACAACGACTGAGAAAAAAACAGCCATGGAGCAGATGGAAAACGAGAGACAGGCTGGCAACGGATCTCAAAGTGAGTTGAACCCTTACTGCCACATTTCAGGGTTTTTACTGGGGGGAGAGTCAGAGTGCTTACCTACTGCACAGGTATTTAATTTCCTAAATCTATAAAATGATGATAAAAACAATTTCTCTCTGTCAGAAAATGGTATTCTTACAAGAAAATATTGTTTCACATTTCAATAAAGCTCTAAAGAAACACCTTAAACATAGTAGGCTCAACGTAGCAAAAACCTGATCAAATCTCAATTCATAACATTTAAATATTGCATCTGATTTGGGTATTTATGTCAATTTCTCCTCTTAATAAATAACATCTTTCATTTTTACTTAATTATTTCATCTTGTTTTGAGATTTTAATGTATACGTTTCAATTTATTGTCTTCAGAAACACTGACAAAGTAAATAAGTACAGTCTTAACTTCACCTTTGCCCTTCCTACAGTTACAGCCTGCATGCACACCTACACCTGCCCTGGGGCCAGTTCAGGGCGGGGCAGCGGAGAGGTAAACAGCGTGCGTCAGCACTTCAGCGAAGCACCGACTTCAGGTCTGAACTGGTGACTCTGCAGACACGCCTACGGGCCGAACTGACGGCGGGCAGAGTGGGACACGTTCCTGTTCTGCTGCTCTGTTCGAACATGGATCCTGAAGACGGATCGCATCGAGCTGGACTGTTTTCATTTACTGGATATTCACTGATTGACTCAGAAATATTTTCATTGGACCGTTTTTGACTTTATGCATTAGATTAAATAGATTTATGAACTCAACATGTGCAAAAAAAAAAGACTAGATTATAGAAGTCAATGCATTTATTTAAAATAACTTGTACATGAATAAATAAGTATTATATATATATATATATATATATATATATATATATGCTTTAGATTTATGATAAATTTATGTCTAAAATTAAACAAAAACATTTATGAAAAAAAAGGACTGAATAAAAACAAAATATATATTTTCAAGGTAAAAAATGCTGATGCATAATTACTAATAAACAGTTAAAATTTTGTCAAAAAAAAAATACAAGTAAACTGATTCATGGATTTAAGAAAATATACAAATATTAAGCAACTAAAAAAAGATTCAAATATGTTCCTCATGACTCAGCGTGACAGAGGTGAGTCAAACCATCTGCTTTTGATTGATCTTGAAAAATAACCGCTAGCAAGCAACAATCAGAAACCAAAAATCGGTAAATAAAAAAAATCACAAAAACAAAAAGAAGTTAAGCAGACTGCATTCGCTGAAAGATGTTTTCAGATAAAGCAACGGAAGTGTAGTTGGGAGGCAGAAATGTAACTTTAGCTGCAGTAATTAGTCCGTTCCAACAGGCATTAGCTTCAGTGCATAGAGAGAGGATGAGAGAAAGAGAACTGGCTGCCACTGATAACAGCTGAGATCTCTAAATATCTCCGGAGGTTTCCAACCACATTTACAGGAACACTACCAGGCTCTTTACTCCAACAGGTACAGCATTCACTGCCTTCATCTGCTTTACATTGCAGTGTTGCTGATTTGTTTCCAGTCCAACCCCTGCAACCGTAACGTCTGCAGGTTCTCCTTTATTACACACATGTACAAAACGACAGTAGTGTGTCATGCTTTCTGTCATCGGGATTACGACAGATCAATGAACGGTGTCACTCTTCACTCTGCTTCCACCATGACAGAGATTTAATTTTTTTTAAAAAGTACAATCTAGAAGTTTTTTCTCAGCCAATGTGTTCACACAGTCAGCTGGAGTGCGATGGCCTCTGAAAAGCCCACAGAGCCTCGTCAACAAACCACAGATGGAGGGATGAAGGGTGGAGGGTCAGAGACCAACTGAGACTCGCTGCTCTCATCCTCCGCTCACCCATTTCCCTCCGACACTCAGAGCAAATTTAAACTGTGACGGCTAAAAGTGTTGCTAGGGGAAAATGGTGGCTGCAGACTCACTGGATGACGCAGGTATCCGTAGCGCAACAAGAAAACAACAGACGTCCAGGTACTGAAAGCATCAGCATCCATTATCCGCCTGCATCATGATCAAAATAAAACTCTTCATGCGTCCAGCTTCTACTTTTCCCATGAAATTAGAAATTCTAAGAATCGCTGTCATCCATTTTCTGTTGTCATCTTATTCTTGCACAGGCTGGCTCCACAATTTGCTTTAGATTTCTGCTAAATCTGCGTCTAAACCACCTCTCTTTCTTGCATTTTGCAAAACATCCTGTTTCCAGGTTTAAATCTTTCTCCAATATCGAGGGTAAAAACGGCCAAAGCAAGCTTTTTAAACCGAAGAAGAAAAGTAGGCACCATTCATCTCTGAAAACCAAACAGAGATAAGTTGCCATTTCTTCCAGCTCCATTTTAGCCATGGACTGGACGGGTTTTCAGATTAAATGGGCAGTATTATGGTTTCAAGGCTCATACAACTAACTATGTTAACTTGGCGCCTTTAAATTGGGCCTCTGTTACTTTAAAAACTCCTACTCTTTCAGGAAGTCGTCACAATATGGCTCCTCTCTTAACCCTTTAACGATGTTCCTACCAGCGTTGCACAGAGAAGTGGCTCTTATAACGAGCTCTGCATATGTGTAGTTCCACCAGGTGTTTGCTAATTGCTGCTGGCTAGTCTGAAGGAGTAGAGTGGGGGAGTTGCGGGGTAGTGGTGCTCTGTGAAGATGAAGATTGTAAACTGCAGCTCAGAAGAAAAACTGCGTCTCAAAGGCGGAGCTAGGTCCACCCAGGCGATTTATCAAACACGCATGAAAGAATCAAAGCAATCAATGGAGATATTTCAGCTGCTCAGTGACTGAAGACACAGGAGGTAAATTAACATATAGGTTCATTTTTGTGTGTGTTAAAAACAACGTTGTCTCATTTTCTGTCACATTTCTGCTTTAGTAAATGAGGTAAAAAAAAAAAAAAAGATGAATACTGTAACCTTTTCATTTGGACTCAAATTTTTCCAGAAATCTGGATTTTTTTCTTGCAAATTGTTACTTCTCTACTAGATATCTGATTATTTCAATTTAAAAAATCTGAATTGGCCAGTATTGGTATCAGTGAACCTCCTCTCTGGTCTCCTGCTGCTGTGCTTATTAAATTAAAAGGCATTCATAATTTCTGCCGGGAGCCATGACAGCTCAGTTTATCTTCAAATGTGAATGATTTATTTCACAATTTGAAGGACGATTTAGGCTGAGGAGCATTAAACTACTTCAAGATTAGTTTGCTTTTAAGAAAACAAAACCCTTTGGGGCAGATTCCAACCACGAGAGCAGAGGTCGAAGTTTATATGTACAGTAAATGGAATTAATCCACTACAGTGGTCGACTAACAACACAGGAAGATAACCCAGTGGAAGCACAAATCACACCTCTGCAGAGAGAAACACGGAGCTGTGGATGGATATTGAGCTAAAAATCAATGAACTGCTGGCAGCTCGTTTACTATCACGGGTCTGCAGCATGGCCTAATGATGTGGTAGAAACACACACTGCCACAACACACACACTAAAAATGTGAACAACGACATGTGAGTTTACCACAGCGTGGGAGACATGCGGCTGATTGTATTACATGATAACACGCAGTTTGGGACTCGATACAACGAAGTAGTAATCCTCCGCTCTTGCTCTCCGCTTCATTCATAATCTGAGATTTAAAGCTCTTCTTTCCAGGGAAAAAAGATTATCCACCCCTGCTTTCTTCTTCTCAGACAGCAGCCAGAGATACGAGGACAGATGTGAGCGTCTGAGGAGAACGACAGGATTAGCCAAAGGGATTCAAAGGACAGCAAGGAGGTGAAGCAGATCAAAACTGGCAGAGAAAATGTGAGAAAAAACCCCCGCAAAAGGTCAATGTTTGAACTCCACAAGTGGACAGTCAGAATCAGATCACAGTTTTCAGACAACCAGCTATGTTGGAGTTCAGACTGTGGCCTTTAAATAGCAAAATGTGTCCAGTTTTAAAACTTAACCACGGCGTACAGGTTACAGATCAGTCCTTGGCCTTTTGTTTTCATAAAGCTCATTTGAATCAATCAGCTGAGCTACAAAAACAAAGCAGAAACTAATCTATAAACAATCCGAGAGCAAATCTCCTACTGACATCATCCAGCAACATCAACAACGTACCAAATACAAACTCTAACAGGGTTTCTCTCAGTGTACCATAAGCCTGGCGGGCCACCAGACTTTACTTGTGCCCCCACAGGGCTAAGCATTGCTTATTTATTTAAGTCTTTTTAAAATATTAGCATTTTTCAAGACTTTATAGTTGGTGTTCAGGTATTGATTTTAATATCTTTCAATAACACGATTATCAAGTGATATTTTCAAATTTCTTGTCAACTTTGAACATTTTTTTAACTCAAAAGCACAACAGGCCGCTGGATGCATGTCTGCCGAACGCCCTGAGCACAGGGCTTAGCAAGTTTTCTGGGGGAAACTTTTCTCTAATCTTTAACATTTATCAGGCTTTTTCAGGCCAATCATGACTGTTTTCTTTTAAGTGCAACAAATTTAGATTTTGATAGATTAATAAACATAAATACAAGAGTTTTTGTTCAACTCAACAAAATGTAGATCAAAAGTAAAAGTGGTTTGCAAGCATTTAATGAACTGGGGAAAGAGAATACAAATATTTCAGTAATTGATCTACTAATCAAGGTCGTTCAAAGAAAAAAAAAATCACCAATTCCTGTCTCTGTCTCTGGAAAAAAACTATTCAAAACTCATCTTACAAAGTAAATCTTAACTGTCTGTTTAAAACAGCGCAGCCCTGGCAACGACGCCCATGTCTGCTGAGGAAAACCCATGACAGCAGTGAGTATAAAACAGCTTCAACATTCATGTTTCATTTCTGCTCTCTCTTGAGGCAGCGCAGCAGCTGACACACGTGTCTGACATCAGGGTCAAAGAATTGTACCAAATGTTTTCACTTATTTTTCAAAGTTGCTTTGGACATATTTTAAATGGGCGATTCCACTTCCTGACTATTTTATTTTGCGGTTCTGATATTGCAAAAAAAATTTAAAAACGCAACAGCATATATTTGTGCTTATAATGACGTCAGAGGAATACGAATATGTTCAAAGATGCTTTCAGGCTGCTAGAAAGCGAGAGAGAGCAGAACTAACTTACTACAGCCAAGTGGCTCTGTTTTATCCATTTCTATTGTAAGATAAAGATAATTTAAAATGTCAACTCCAGTACGAAAAAAGCCAGAAAGCAAACACTAAGGAACAAATTCAACAGCTTTAAGGTTTGTGATAGCACTGTAACATTTGGCAATATTAAAACTATAAGGCATTTAATGTAATATTGACATAAAACATTCAAAACATGCAAATGTGGTATGAAATCTGAAAATAATAATGATATTGTTTACAATTAAGCAACTCCTTTCTTTAGTATCTCAGTCACTGAAATATCAGAAACTATTATACTTTAAACATAATATCCTACTAAATATGAATTAATTCACCTTCAATAAAAACTATTTATGACTTTTACATATTTCAAAATGAACCATTGAATCAAAATGCAGAAGGAAAGTGAGCTCTGCCCAGGTAGCTCTGATCATTTGCCTCTGATTCAAACGGACAGTTAATTTTTTTATGTTCGGTTCAGTGCAGCAGCTCTACGTTAAAAGCAGCTTCAGGTTCGCTTCAGGCGATACGGGAGAACATCTGGGCTTCACTTGAACATTTTAAGCAGCTATAGTAAAGTGGGAAACGTAAACAGGAACAGGAAACGGATCGACGTTATAAGGTTGTGCCAAAACGTCTGGGCAGCATCAAGTTACTGCTTTCCATCAGGCGACTAATCGTCCCTCCTTTGTTTTTCCTGAAAGGAGAAATGTTAGTAGGTCAGACATGCTGACGTCACTTTCCACATTTAAAGTCTGAACCGCAGACTCCAATTTCACTATTTCTGTCACAAAAAACATTCATAATTCAAAAACAGCAATGTATATATTTTGAATTCTGATTTTTTTGTCAATATTTAACAATAATTCTCAACTAGCACTAGAAAATTGCATCCTTTGTATTTATGAGAACAATAAACAACAATTCCTACTTCTAATCCTCAGATATAAACTACATATAAATAGTCACACCAAGAGGAACCACATAGTGCACAGTCCTTTCCGTTTTTAGAAAACAAATGTTTGAGCTCTCCATGATTCACAACATAACACTGCTCTGAACTCACAGCACACAAACACACACACACACTCGACGGTGAAGCAGCATACGCTCCTCCAGAGCTGAGGACGCTGAAATGTTGACATGAGTGTAAGTATAGCCCAGCGGCTTCATTCAGACTGCGTGGGAGCATTTTAAAGTGTCCCCTGGGGATTATATAACTGAACTCTCCAGGTGTTAACGGGCCCGGGACTCTTCAATCGGACCGCGCTGAAATATCTCAGTTTTATAACGAGGTGTTGCATAAATACATCCTTCATTTAAAACAGTCCTCTGTGATTATTAGAAACTGAAAAATCCCACATCAAAGATAAAAGAATCAGTGTAACGGCGTTAAAAGCTATTTATTCAAGAAAATATCCATACAGATACTTATGTATTGGTCATTTTATTAGGATTACACACTTTCCTGTCAATATTTAATACTTTTTAGCCATTTTATTGTTTAGATGGAAAAATTAATCATGGATTTACACCCTGTGAAACCTTGGTTGGAAAATAAGTCCAAAAAAAAGCCAGAAACAATTAGACCAACTAACATTTGCTGACCTTCAACGTAGGATATTAATTATGTTTATATAGTTTCAGTCATGACTTTACAGATATATCTAACTTTTTCTATAGTCTCAAACAGTAAATACTGTCCAGCAGAAAATATCTGGATTCTGGGAGGAAACAAGGAGGCATGTTTTTATTGCTAAAACTCGTTCATCTGACCATCAACTCATAACAAAAAACTAAATTATAAAATCTAGACTAGTGGCTACTGGACGGATTACCTAATCTTGTACTTCTAAACCAGTGTGGCTCTTTGGAAAAACTGCAGTCAAAAACTGAAATAAAGTGGCGTTTCTTTCAAAAAAAATTAGCCAATTTCCTACAGTAGATATTTACCAAGAAATATAAGTTGTCCTTCCTAAAGGTCATGTAACATTAGCAGCTCTACACAAGTTTTATTCAGCTGGACTGACGGTAAAAATGTTGCAATGCTGAACATACAAGCAAGCAGAAGATATTTATGAATGAATCTGTTGGAAAGTTGGATTATACTGCAAGCGGGTTTCAACAGCGAGCTCAGTAAAAACCAGCCGTGAATCAGCTTTCTATCATGTGACTCTGGGCTAAAAAGCTGCATGAGTGTTAGCCCAACACTGGATCTCTTTAATGGGTTCAGTATCAGTGTGTTCGTTAATCCACTCTGTGTTCACACACAGATCACTACCGTCTGTTCACTGTCAGCTTAGCCCACTCCATCTGTAATCCAAAAAGCCCAGAGAGGAAGATGAACTGGATGAATGTTTACATTTAAAACATCTAGATTACTCATATTTTACTGATCGTTTCTCCTGCAGCTTCCTCGTCATCCCTCATCTCGTGTCATTTACTCCCACAACAGACAGAGGGAATCACATTCCTCCGGTTGCCCTGACGACAAGAGGCGGCTCGGTGGATCTGGCCTCGCACCTCACCGTAATCGCAAACAAAGTGAGTCGAAGGCGAAGACCATCCGTCAGAGCCCATTCAGCAACATTCACTCCTCCCTCTTTGTTCAGTCTGAATGGCCCAAACAAAGACAGGAGCTCAGCTCATGGCGGAGGACCGAGGAGCAGACGAGGTCTCGCTCTCTGAGCCGGCTCTAAAACCGGACCTGATACAAAAGCTGCTTTCTGCTATCCAGAAAGGAAGATGGGAAGCTCTGATCCAGCCTGGTGCTTTGAATAAACTCCTAGAGTTTCTACTCCTGCAACCCATTCTGGCGATTAATCGATTAATTGGATAAAAGAGTTTCCATTTACTATTTAAGCCCTTTTTTAATAAGAAAATAAAATGCAATAACATAGTACAAAACTCTGCCTAAAACTGCAAAAAATAAAAATAGATTTTTCTTGTCTTTCTTGCAAGTAGTGGGAGCCTTTTTACACCCAGCTGACCGGCAGTGTGCAGCAACAGGTGGAGTATCAATCTGAGACTCTGTACAGCCAGAGAAAACACTTTGGTATTTTATCTGACTTTTAAATTATTTGAAAATTGTAGAATAGCGTAATTTTTTTTGCAATAAATAAATACTTGGCTTGCAATGTACTGGTCTAAATTTCAAATTAGTGAAATTAAAGCATCAGAGAAGACAAGCTTCCCTTTAACAAGCCTGACAAACGCACTGCTTTCCAGACGGAGCAGCGTCAGGAGCTGGGAGTCGGAAACACACCAGCATCCTCTTTCCTCCCTCCTCAAAGAGAATAAAGCCTTTGAAAGCGTCTGAAAGTGAGCCTACCAGACGCATGAATTATACACACACTCAGACACACATACCTGCACAAGCTGACCTTTCAGAAACCAACCGTATCGATGTCTGAATAAACCAAGTCAACAGTAGTTCTGAACAAATCCTTTTCCTCGCTGGCATCAGGTCCTTTTTCACAGTGAAAGTGAAGTAAGTGTTTCCCTAAAGAGCTCATCGGAGAAAACAGAGATACGAGAAACCGACTGGTGACCAGAATAAGATGGTTTTCAGCTTCCTTGGTACCAAGCGGTTGGTTGAAAACTCAAAAATCTGATCTTTTTCCAGACAGTATTGGTGAGGTGCAGCACAGAGATCAAGGACGATATTTAAAGGAAAACTGTATGTTCTTTGACAAGCAGGTGGTTCATTCAGGCTGCAAGAGAAAACCAGATTATCAGCAGATAACAGAATGACAGAGCACAGAAAAGATGCGTTGGTGCAGATTATTGTAAAGAACCACTGAAGAAAACAACACAAAAACATCTGAAGAAGACATGAGCGCAAACTTCCTCCTTCATGAAACGTAAACATAAATGAAGTAGCGTCAGATTTTAGCAGTTGTAAGATTTCTCTTTTGTCTTTGGCAAAAGACATGGAGGTATTCCTCCCTCTGCATTTGCTTTGGTTGTATTCACCCAGAATATTCTACTTCCTGCTTTGGGAGCCAGTCCACTTGCCATTCACATATGCAATCAAACTAGCACTAGAGTTCACTTAAACCATTCCAGACCGAACGTGTCGCCGATGAGCCAGCCAAATTTGCAGCACCGTAATTCCGCCACACTTTGCGCTATCTGAAAAATTGTAACAGTTTCTGAAAGGGGAGACGTTGCGCTTTCCAGCCAATATCAGGTTATTACGGTAATTTCACTCCCACCATAGCAGGAAGTGAAATTAATATGATGAAATGCTCTTTTTATAGACGGTAAATTGTGAAAATAACTTGCTAGATATTGAAGGTTCCAATTCTTATGGAGAAATTGGCAAATATATTTGCTCACAGGACATTTAAAGAACTGCATACAATTAAAATAAGCAAAAATATCCAGGCGGAGATTTTAAACTTAGGTCTTATAGGATTAAACAAACCAAGACCTAGGTTTGTAGGTGCTCACTGTTTAGATTCCCATCAGAGTTCGATTGCGCACTGACATCTCCCCAAACAAACCAGACTTACAAGACAAACAAACTACAGTTCAATTAAAGCAGACTAAACAGGGTTAGTGTAAAACAAATACTTTTTCAGAGCAGTGTATGTATTGATGTCTGAATCACTGGATAAATGAAGTATAAGAAATGAATGACTGTTTGGAAAAGTGACATTTTAATTTTGGTGGGTCATGAAGCTCTACTTTTATCCTTTCTTAACCAAACTACCAGGTGCTGACTTGCAAAAATAAAATCCACTCCTGTGGTGCCTTTGAGAAAAGCTTCATTTCACATCAGAGCTGCTCAGCAACAAACTGCCTCCAGGTGCAAACAATGGAGAGAAGCGTGGCCAACCACAAGCATCCCCTGAGCGTTGACTAACAAGAGAGGGAAGGACCACCAGCAGCCACTGAATGGCTCATAAAAAGTGTCATCAGTAAAAAAAAAAATGTCAGTACATGTTGTTCTGTGTACCACAAGGATACCTGCAAAAACACTCCCCGCCGATGTCTCACACCACTGCAGCACTTTTCACTATAATTCTCAAACCAAGTGCGTTCAGAAGCGTTTATTTGGGGCTTTTAAATTGCTCCACACTCAGCAGCTGTGAATTTCAAGGCAGCACAAAAACAGAGCACCATTAAAATCCCATTCCAAAACCGGTACAGAGAGGAATCTATCTGTCATTTTACTCAACGCTGAAGAGCTGCAACACCGAGACAAGCAGGAGATGCATGCAACACATAACAGGAAGCCTCTGTTTGACTGATCGCTGGCTGCCGTCCAACCAGGAGCACGGCTTGGGAGAACGGCCCACTCCCCTAGGTACCACTTAAACACCCAATCAATATCCCGAGACTTTATGGTATACAATAAAGAAATGACTTAATCATCTGCATACAGACTGTTACTCAAATAACCAACTGTTGAGGCCAAACCTTAAAATAAATAACACTGGTGTGTTGTCTCCTTACACACTAGAGGAGATACAAACATATGTTTATGGTTACTGCAGGAATCTGGATAAGATACATCAAAAAACGACTGAGTGAAGTCACCAATTTGGGTTATTTCTTGTCAGAATTCAAATTTTCAAACTTCCTTAAAGCCCTTATTTGTCCTTTTTATAAACACCAAAGAGTACTATGAATTTACGGCAGATATTTTTACAGTGAAAAGACTTGTAATACAGAAACTTTAAAAACTGGAGAGACCAGAAAGGGGCACGGAAAAGCAGATGGGATTTATAGAGCGATGATAGACGAACAGAACAATGGATGGTTTGATGGACAAACAGGTGTGAAGACTCAAACAGAGCATCGCAGGAACAGTTATATTGGTGGACAGATGGATAGGCAAATGAAAGGGCAAACTATTGGATTGTTGGGGAAACAGACAAACAAATGGGTTAATGAATAAACAGTTGGACTGAGGGGTAAATAGAGTGAAAGAATAGACACATGAAAGAATTCAGGCCAATGGAACAAATTGACGAATGAATTAGTGGAGAAACAGAGAGGTACATTAATGGACTGATGGACAAAAAGCACAGACTACAGGTGACAAACCCCAGTCCCCAAGTGAATATGTCCAACTTTATGTCTCTGCATCTACACACCAGATTCACAAAACTAGAACATTAGCAGGTATTTCAGTCATTAGATTCAAATGTGCAGGACTTTTGTCATAGAAAAACAGAGTGTCCTCAGTCAGAGGCTCCTTCAAATTCACTGTAGTACAATCTGCTACAGGAGAACCTTCCTGCCCACATCCATCATCATCTACAATAACTTTTCAACAAATGTTGAGTTAATGAGTTACAGCAACATTTAATTTCCCTTTAGAATCAAAAAAAGTAATTTCGAATTGAACTGATCTAAATCCAGACTGTGCAGTAACTTGTCATATCAGAACAATTCACCAATATATTGGTATCGGTAATTGGTTGATGTGTACTATCCTAACGAAGAAAAAAAAACAAGAATACATTTCATGTAAATGAAGATAGTCTTTTTGGAATAAAACATGTCAGGACCTGTGTTTGGTGGAGAGCAGTGTGAACGTAGAAACTGGCTTTACCAATACACATCATTTCAATGCCAAAGCATCTGTCTCTGTAATAATATCAGGGAGTAAACGTTGGTTAGCTTACGTTTGACAACTTCGTCAGCAGCAGAGAAAGCCATATTTACCATTTTCCAGCCGTTAGAGTCACCGTCTCCCCACTTCTCCTAAACTTTTCACCGCAGCGGCTCAAGCAGGTCCTGGCATAATAATCAGAGAACTCGGACCGGATCCCCCGTTTCGCCGTCCGCGGTTTCAAACGTGACCGTTGACATGTTCGGAGCAACAGATGCCATCACGGCAACGGCCGCCGCGCTCCCGCTGCTGCTGGAACGCGACCAACGGCGGAGAAGACGCGGTCCCTCCTCTCTGAGCTGCCCGCCGCGGTTTTCCGCCTCAGCGCCGCGAGCCGGAGAGAGACGGTGTGTGTTTAGGCCCCGCCCACCCCTGCAAGCTGGAGGGAGGGGCTGCGGGGCATATCAAGTACACCCCTATTTATTTATTTCACATGAGGAAAATATGAAAATATCCGGCCAGATCCATAAAATTTAGATAAAAAGAAGCAAAGACAAGCTGGGGAAATATATTTTTAAGGGATTAGATGTAGTTTACCCCGCCCAGAAAGGTATGATTGACACAAAATGCATAACAAAATAAGAAATTAAGCAAAATAGCCTAAAAATGTAAAAAAAAAAAACAAACAAAAAAAAAAACATAAACAAATAAAGGAGAGCGAAAGTAAAAAAAGAAGCTTAAAAAAAAGAATACATGAAGTATCAAGTTTAAATATACATTTTAACAAACACTACTTTGTTTTAGTAAGTATAAATACACACAGATGTATATATACACAAAGAAAAAGAGATAAGTACAGATGGGACAAAAAAGATTAATTGAAATCAATCAATAAATATATAAATATATTGGGGTTTGTGAGTTAATAATATTTACTCATTTTAAGATGATTATATTTTACAAAAGCATGACTCATTTCTCCACAGTAAGGTCATTATGATCACCGAAGGCTCTTAAAATAAAGAACATTTAAACTAAACTAAGTTTTTCCCGGAGAAGAAATGCACTTTCTATTTTTCAAAAACATATTCAGGGACTGTACTGGAACTACACACCAAATCAGTCAAAAAATGAACCTTTTCACTAATGAGGATCGTATTCTTGCCTAAGAGAAAGAAAAACACTTAGAAAACTGTTGGCTTGGAAACTGCAGTCCAGTATAGTTCGGTAAATCACATTTGGGGTAAAAATAAGTCCATTATCGCCTAATGAACAAACACAATTAACCTTATCTGATGAAGAAAACCTGCTGAAATACTAATTAGATTAACAGACTTTGGTCATAAAGCAATAAAACAACAACAGATATTATCCTACTATTAATTGCTGAATGTTATCGTTTACGATGTTGTTTTTGTGATCACCGGCTGAAACATGTAAACATGACACCAACTTTTTATGTGGGCTGAAACAATGGTCAAATTACTCCACAAAGGTCTAGGGGTTTGAGTCATAAATCATTTAAAGACACAGTGGCTCTCCTTTCAACACAACGATAAAGACTACAATTAGTTTAGATGGTTATGGAGCCTATCATATGACAGCTTATTGTCCAAACACATTAAAAATTCATCCTCAGAAGATGAGACCTCTGGTGGAGACTCTGAAATTTAATAAAAAACAAAAAACACTTGGTATAATCACTTCCTTCAACTCATCCGTCATCCATTGTCACTTTTCTTGCTTTCTTAATTCACACGCAGACCCGAAGCCCACTTTACAAGAACAGCAGGTGAGTCAGCCGCCTGTTAATCTTTGAGACGGATGTGCGAGTGTTGACAGGTTACGTGCTCCGAGGCCCGGTGATTCAGCCTGCAGGCCACAGAACGGCACCTGGTGCTGAGCCGGCCTGCGGGGCAAAAAGCTCTGCTACGGAAATTTGAATCTGCTCCCAGCTGAGTCAGTCCACGTTATTTCTGTGGGAACCTGAGTGCATCTTTAGGCGGCTCTTTGCTTCTTCCAGCTGTGATGAATCTTTATTACCTTATTCGCTCTCGGTCCATTTCTCTTGGGTATCGGTGTATAAAATTCATGCTCATGAAGAGGAGTGTAAATAGATAGAAGGCTGGGAGTTAATTGCTGCATTTAATTATGTGCAGATTGGAGCACTCTTTGTACTTTAAAATTGATTTGTCTGAGAGAAATTGCCGGATGTGGGCTCCCAGGAAACAACTTCAGCCTCTAAAAGCCATTAAGAGCAGCTCTCTGCAGAGCTGCACGACACTTATAGGAAGCAGGAGTGGAAAACAATAACCAGAGAGCTATTTTCCCTCCTACTTTGCCTCCATGAGAGCAAATAAAAGCACCAACAGCACAACTATTGATCACAACAATCCTCATGATCAACAAAAC
This sequence comes from Brachyrhaphis roseni, assembly GCA_903066815.1. NCBI lineage: Eukaryota > Metazoa > Chordata > Actinopteri > Cyprinodontiformes > Poeciliidae > Brachyrhaphis > Brachyrhaphis roseni. The sequence goes on from CAEFZY010016111.1 coordinate 99,416, forward strand.
TAGCAACTGGGTAAATTTTTGTTCCTTTATGCTATAAATAGATAATATATTGCAATATCAATAGATAATACGATATCTGACGAAATATTCAATTCACCGAACTCCAAACCAGAACTGCACAGCATTCTGGGAGATGTAGACAGCTCAACTAACTCACTCAGTCACTCACTTTTTGGTTGCCTAGCAATTCAGCCACCCGTTAGTTGCCTAGCAACAACTTGCTGAGTAACTTGCACGGCAACAGTTTCAGATTTTGCCACTGTGACTCATAACTGCTTAAAAATAAAAAATCAACAACGTGGAGAAAATCACCAATACTTGACACTCCCTCTGAAATTACTTTAAATGCTTATTTTAATAATTCAAACACAAAATATACCTTAATATGGATTCAAACACATTTTAGCACTACTGCTGAAGCTAACAGGGTTTTTTTTCTCTGCCCTTGACGGGTGCAGCCAATCAGAACAAAGGAACGTGAATGGTGCTTCTGGATTGGCTGATTTGAAAATCAGCCAATAGCGCATCAAGCAGAAATGCCTGAAGTTATTTCAGCTTCTGAATTTGCATTTTCTTCCACAAAAAAAATCCGCAAATATTTATTTTCTTATTTCTTTATTTTATTTATGTGAATTTTTTTCATTTTTTCTTCTTTAAATAAAGAGTGTAAAAGGTGGGTGAGATTAAATAGGTTTCTACTTCTGCCTACCTCCGTTCTGAACAAATAGTTATAAAATATATATATGTTATGTTATTTGAATTGTGAATATGCTTGAAATACATTTTTAAAAAATGCCTCAGTTCCAACTGGTGGAAGTGTGATGATCTTCGCAATAGAATGCAATAAAAGACCATTTTATATACAATTATCTGCAAACCTCAGTGAACTGCAGGATCTTTGTCAAGAAATGTGAACAAAACTGCAAACCTTTATGTTTAAATAGAGCATGCTTCACTTTTACAGTGACTGTAAATGTTGGGGATTTACGACCACCAATGGAGGCCAAAATTCACATGTGCGTCAAAGATTCAAGCACTTGCGTGTATTTCTGAATTCCACATTGCATATCACATAACACTATTGTTCTCTTTCCCCCATCATGAATGTTTGTGTTCTTTATGGACTTCCTGCCTCACTTCCTGTCTCTTTCTTAGAGGGAACATCCAGTTTGACCTCAGATACACCAGAGACGTCTGAAACAGAGATCTGCAGTCAGTAATCTGTTGGGTGTAGGATCAGGATGTTGTAATACACTCGAGGAAAACCTGGATGTTCATTCATGTAATAATGACTATTGGTTAACTGTTTAATTGTGCAATAGCCAATTTTTAAAGTGCTCAAAGAAAAATATCTGTGGAGATGAACTCCTTGGCCTCAAAGTTATGTCAGACCATCTGGACGTAGTTAGGCGCGTTTTATTAGGTATAAATGAGAATCATTAGAAGAATGAAGAATTTATTATTCTTTATTAGATTTTGAACCACGGAAGCGGTACTTGTGGTTTTGCTAATGTTTCTTTTGAATCTAAAACAACTTTTGAAATCAGGAGTGTCAAACTCATTTTCATTTTGGGCCACATCAAAATCCTGAATGCTCTTAAAGGGCTGGTTGCACCAGAATGCATTGATAAAACCCATTAAGAAACGGTTAAAATATCAATAAGTAACTGTCTCCCAATTTGATGTGGAATATTTTTACCACTGATAAAAGTCACTTAGAGATTTTGTGAATTTTTAAACAATCAAAATCACAGATTTTTTGCTACTAATTTTGAGAATTTTATCTCATCTACGATGTTAAATGTGACTTTTTGTTACTTGCCACATCGATCACGAGCCACAACTTGACATTAAGTAAGGCTGAGGCAGCAGTGGAGTAAAAATCAGACATACTGCCACCTGCTGGTGGGAGTTAGCATCACTTAATCCCAATGTTTTTGACAATTTTTGTCGAAAATTTGTAATAAGCTCCCAAAGATATACTTGCATGGAATTTGTTGAGTTTGTGTGAATTTTCATAATGATGGATTCGCGAGAAACTGGATAGATGGATGTAATTTGGCATCTGAAACCTAGAGGGCCACATAAAAAGCCTTGACGGGCCCCAAACCCGTGGCCTCTATGATTAAAAGATGTAGATATACTTGAAAAGAAACAATGTTTTGTTTCTGAATTGACAAATAATTCAGGCAACTTTATAAGAAATACCTTAAGAAAAGATGAAGAATAATTTAAAGAGAATATAATAAATTGCATTAAATTTAAGTTGAAAGGAATGGTGTGTTGTTGCATTTTAGGCAGTAATTTCTAATTTAAAAAAGGAATTGAATTATTTGTTTATTTACATCTTTTAATTTCTAATATTGCATAAAAAGATTAAAAATTTGCAGTATTGACCATTTTTTAAATCAGAATAATCATTAGATAAATCAACAACTAAAATAATTGTTAGTTGCAGGCTTAGATGCATGAAAAGAATCATAAAGAGTGGGATGAGGGTTTAAAAAAGAAGAGCAAAATAACCTAAAAAGACTATTTTAAAATTTATTTTTATCTGTTGGCATCATTTTTTTAATATTAAATCAGAAGTTATGATCAGGTATTCAATACTTAAGTTGCCATTTAGATACTTTTTTGCTCTTGCTTGAGTAATTTCTTGGACAGTTTTTACTTTTACTTTAGAAAAAATACATCAAAGTTGTGATATTTTTAGTTTGTTAATTTAAGCAGAACTTAAATTAACAAGAGGAATTGCTTTTTTATTCCAAATGAGTCTGAAGTCATTCAGAAAATGTAGCAACAGATGTTTCTTTCCATCTAAAAACGGACATTTAATTACTAACTGCAGATCTTCCCCGGTTTGCCAATCGAAGCTTCATAAATCTCCTCCAGTGTTGACGTCATTCCTGCTCTGCGACGTCACCGCCTGCATCGGTTCCTTTACCTCTGGGTTTAACAACCAGCATGTGAGGTGAAGACCAAAGTGAGAAGAGAAACTGGGAGCTCACTGTCTCAGTCAGACAGGAAGGGAAACTCTCCAGGGCAGACTGTGTTCAGACATGACCACCAAATAAAACTCAAACACCAGCTTTAAACAAACGTCCCTATCAAACTGCAAGTGGATGTTTATGTTTAACAGATAAGAGAGGGTTTATTCAATAACTGTTTAAAGAAATTAGCATTCAAGACAGATGAAACCTGCTGTAATGTCATTGTAATTTTAAATTCAGTCACCGCTGTGGGAATGTGTTGATATCCTGCAGAGCACAGCAGCAGAATAATAAAACTCTCTGCTGGGTGGATGTTAGCATTAGCATAACTCCTCTTTCATTCCTGGTGTCAAACAGGTTAAGGACAGATTTCTCACATGTTTAATCAAGGAAATGAAAAGAGAGACATCCACTCATATCATAACTGGAGTATTAGTTGGGGTTATTAATGCATCTTAAAATAAAGCAACATTTTATCACTGCAGCTCCTTTTTAATCTCTCCTCAAATGGCATCGTTCTTAATAAAGCTGCCAAACCGCTGCGCATTTTATCATAAGTCAGTGCCAGACATTTAATTTTCTTTCAAGACGTTCCTCCCTCTCGTGTGAATTTCTCTTCCTGTCCCTGTCGCTGCTGATCTTATCATTTCTCTCATGACTTTTCATTTTATATTAAACAGAGGTCTAAAAATATATCATCCATGCTTCAATACCGCAAAGTTCCTCCATCTCTTTGTGTTTCGTCACAGAAAGTGTTGATTTCTCACATTTTGAGTGAGAAGTTATTTTTCTAAATTTCTCTGCAGAGGAAAAGATATTTTTCTGTTACATCCTGGGGCGGTTAAGAAACGCGGGTGACTCATGCTTTTAATGTCAAACTGTGGGTCAAGAGCAGGTCAGTTTGTAATCATCTTTGCTGCCCTGCAAAAGTCAAAGAGGGACATTTAGAAAACTTTGGGAAAAGACACTCAAGTTGTCCAGAATTTAGTATAAGTCACAAGATGAATAAAATCTTTCCAAAATATTTATTTTTGTTAAATTTAGTGTACTCTGCACAAGTGACCGGATGTTTGCAGGTTTCAGCAAATCAAATTTAAGACTAAAGGCTGTTTTAATTCCAATGTTGACTGACGTGTGAGCTTGAAAAAACAATAAATAAATAAAAGGAATGATTAGGAGAACTAGCTGCATAACACTCAACAATAGAAAAACTCTTTACGGCCTTAAAACTCATAATGCTAAAGTTAAAAAGTTTTTTTTTTGCAGCCAGCCTCATGGGAGTTAACAGTGGAAGTCAACAAGTGTTAAAAATGAACTAATGAACTTCATCCAACCAACTGGCGATAAATTTGCACTTACTCCTCATATACACAAAAAAGCTAGCTAGCTAGACAGACTAAATTAGCAGCTAGTTAGCGTTAGCCTCAACCGCCTCAGGTCACAGAATGAAACAAAGATTTTTAGATACAACCTAGACTTTTGTCTGACAGAGAAGGAAAAAACTATGTTAAAGAGTCCTACCATGACAAAATTTAAAACTTTAATGTCAATTGACATTTTAAGTGAAGGGATGCGAACGCTGATGCAAATGAGCAACATTATAATCTGAAGCCTCCAGGCTACAGTGCTTTACAAAGGTTTTCAATTTCTTAGCATAATATCAAATTAGGATTTTATGTGACAGAACAACACAAAGTAGTGTGAAATTGAATATTTATTTTCAAAATATTTTAAAACTATAATAATGTATATGGAAAATTGGGAAGAAAAATATATAAGAAAGACAAATTTTCAGTTTGTCATAAATCATGTAGGGGACACAGAAAAGACAAAAAGATCGCGTTGACAAAGAAATAAAATTAATTAACCAATATTTCTGATGATGATGGTTTAACGTATGACAGTCATGCTGGCAGCTTATTAGAGAAGAAAATGTCACAGCAAGGGACAGTCATAACTGACCAACTCATAGATTTTACAGATCATCCCCAACTGTCAAGCCCATAATACTGAATACTCTCAGTATCTTACTGAGACCATTTAATCCTGGAATAGTGATGGAAGGCTGACTTTTTAATTTTCTTTATATGTTTTTGAATGTTCAGGTTTGAGATTTCAGTAGCTTTTAGCCTAAAAAGCTACAAACTTCCTCTTTAGGTACAAAAATAATTATTTCAGTTTTTTGTTTTCTTTTAAGAAAAGTTATGCCACATTTACACTTTGTTCTAAGAATCTGTTCATTGCTTGAATAGGTTCATAGTTAGCTGTGTATCATCTGCTCTTGGTCAAAAACAACCAATCGGAGCCAGGAGGAGGGTCTTAGCGCTGTCAATCATCCTCATGTACGCACTGCTAAATGTGCTACTGGTGAAAAAACAACTTACAGTAACAGAAAAGCAGTTTATCTGCCATGAAAAGGGAGATACAAAGAATGCTAACGGGCATTAGCATTTGTTGCAGGCTATGTTGTGGTAAACTAGCTGTAGCTTAGCAAAGAGCAAACAGGATTGGCAGCATTAAGACCCTCTCCCTGACTCTGATTGGTTGTTTCTGACTGACTGGTGTATTTCTGTAGTTAGCAGTGGGAGCACTGGGAGAATTTTTCACGTTATCTAACTTATATTATACTGTCGTAAAGATAATTTTAACAAAAATGTGAAAAACATATTTAAGTGCAACTTTAAAGCACTAATATGACAAAAAAAAACTATTTAGAAAATTAGAAAAGAAATTCTTTATTTAGAATTAAGCTGATTTTTTAAGATTGCTTGTCACAAAAATTGCCACATTTGTGAATCTTGGCCTCCAAACTACAAAGTTTCCACCAATATCCAAATGCAACAGAGACTAGAGGTTGGGGATTAGAGAAGACTTATTATTCTGGGCACTCACATGTAAGCCAGGCAGAAATAATCAGTCTGACATGATATCATCAAACACTCAGAGGTCAGCTGTCCCGTCTGTTGTCCAACATCACTAAATCCTTTCCAAGAACACCTCGTCAGCTGCAGCAGACGAGGTGAGAGCGTTGGTTATCTGTTTGTGATGGCGCCTGTCATTGGGTTTGACGGATCAGGTAGAGGACAAAGAGGCTGTGAAGTTGATTTGTTGGAGACTAAAGCTAAAATTTGAAAGCTGTCACACTGGGTCAAAGTTTCCATGTTTCATTCTTATCTGGACTAACACAACATAGTATTTTAATAAAATAAAGAACTCTGATTTACATAGAAAAGGGAACTGAAACATAAAATCCATCAGGTTTGCCTTGTATAAATATACATAAACATTATCCTAAATGTTGATAATTTTTCTATTACTTTTGTCTGCAAGGTTTTCCCCTGAAAGCTTGCTAATCCCGGTGGTTGGGCGCTCGGCAGTCATTCATCCAGCGGTCCGTCGTGTTTTTGTTAAAAAAATGTTTAAAGTTGACAGGAAATTTGAAAATATCACTTGATAATTATGTGTTATTGGAAGATTAATATCTGAACACCAACTATAATGTCTTAAAAAATGCAAACATTTTTAAAAATGTTATAAATAAGCAATACTAAGCCTGGTAGGCAGGGGCACAAGTAAAGCCTGGTGGCCCGCCAGGCTTATAATACACTGGGGGAAACCCTGTGTTCACAAACCTTTGAGTTTACTGAAAGGGTGAATGAAAGAGTAAAAGTTACTGAATGTTTGTTTAGTTAAATGAATCCTTTCTGCTGTACTTTCTGTATTTTTAACAGGCAGAAAATGTCACTATAATATTTGTTTGATGCATCAACCTGCCAACCTAGAGCCACAAAAACTTTGTGCCATTTTTTATTGTATTTAAGAGCCACAAATGGCCCCCAGGCCGCACTTTAAGCACTCCTGAATTAGTGGGAACCGTATCCTCCACGTTTCTGTTAAACTCATCCTTCCATTCTCAATGAAAAAGCAACCAGAAGAAGAAGAAGAAGCTCCACTGCTCCTCCTCCTCCTACTAATCCTTCTTAGCTCTTTTCAATCTCCACAAAAGCATTTTGCTCTTTAGGTTCCCTCCTCTCCAGCCGACTCTTTTGTTCCCACCAAGCAGGGGAACTAAACAGTGGCTGGGCCGGGGGATGTGGGAAAAAGGCTAACGGTAAATTTAAGCAGACGCGTCTTCGTTATTCACTCAGCTTTATATGCTGGAGAGTTTTATTTTGTTGCAGTATAAGTGACCTTGATACAGTTGTTATGGAGAAGAAAAAAGGGGGAGAATAAATCTGGTTTTGAATGGGCCGAGCAATGACAGTGAGAATAAAAGGGGTTTAAATCTGAAGAGTTAAAAAGAAAATACTCTTTAAACTTAAAATTATAAATTATGTCCATGTACAACAATTTATTTAATAGATTGGACAAGAGGATTTGTCATCTCTTGAACCCGTCATTTTAAACTTTTTGTCATGTTACAACCAAAAGGTTTGACGAATTTTATTTGGATAGAAAAACCAGAATTGTGAAGCAATACTCCGATATAAAGTCAACTACAGTATTGGTGTATGTGTAACATGGTTTTTATTTTAACAATATGATAGATGTGATGAAGTTTGTCAAAATTTATTGACTTATTCTTTGAATTAATTTTGCTTAGTTAACAAGTTGTTTCTTCAGATATTTATGGGCTCTTTGCACATAAGGCTCTGACGTCACAACCGCATGCGCAAATGCGGCTCATTTTTTTCCGCTTACAGTTACCATGACGACTAGAAAAGACAAAGTCGTATTTCAGACGCAAATAAAACAAAACAGTACTATACACTTTGTTGTCTTCCTAATATAATGGGATTTTAAGTTTTCATGGATTTCCAAGCGGTCCTGAATTAAGAAGACCGTGGCTTGTAAATATTCGTCGCTATCAGCTAAAGCTAACTCTGCACAGCGTATTTTGCAGCCTTCACTTCACTCCGGATCAGATTCTTCAACCTAAAGAAGAAGGTAAATGAGCCTCCTGTGTTATTTCCATGGAATCATTTCTGTATTGAGCCTGAAAGAGAGTTTATAAGTTTGAACCCGACAGCCGAGCAACTGATCCACCTGAACAAACTGCTGTAAACACCGTCCTGCTTCACAACAAGCATGCAAAACTAATAAAACAAAATAACACGGAGACCTTAACGAACACAGACATATTTTTCTAAAAGCAACAACTCTGAACCTGAACAGTCAGCTGAA
>CAEFZY010016113.1:0-13958 GCA_903066815.1 Brachyrhaphis roseni
GCTTTGGGCTGTGTTGTGGGGTTGTTGGGGGGGGGTTGTGGGGGGGGTGGGGGGGGGTGGGTGGGCGGGGCGGGGGGGGGGGGGGGTGTGGTGGGGGGGGGGGGGGGTCAGAGCAAGTAGAGTATGGACTAATGCCCTGAGGTGAACTTGTGCTCATTGTGTCGAAAATTCAGAGCAAGCTGCAAAAAAAAAGTGTCAAGGTTGTAGAAGACAAACATGTAAGTAGACCAAGAAAGATATCAATGCACCTTAAACTGAATGGACTGTAGTGAATTTTATATTCAGTAGCAAATACAGTTATTGTAAAAAAAAAAAAAAAAAAAAAAAAACAGACAGAAAAATGTAACATTTTTGTTGGATTTTGAATCTTTTAAAAAGTACTCAAAAGAAAAACTATTTTTTCTGCTTAGTGAAAGTACAGGTCAGCTGAGGTTAACAACAGCCTGACCTGTTGACTTTAGTAAAGTCTGTTCTGGAAAAAGGAATTCAACACACTCATGTAGATTCTGAGGCATTTAATACAGTTTGTGACAAATACAATTGTACTGCTGCAAAATGTCCGACCGCCTCAATCTGAGACAGAGTAAAACGGAGGATCCACGTGGATGCAGAGACTGAAATAATCTGTGACAAGGATGGGACTTAAGCTAGTTACCTTCCAGTAGGATGTTTTTACGCATGTTTGCCATTTGTAAATACAGCCTGTTGATGGTTAGACAGCAAACAATTTATGTATACCAAGGCAAAAGAAACTGCATTGGGATTCAGAACATTGAAGTTTCTGGTCGTGGCGTTCAGACCGTCCACATGGAGGCTTGGTTTTCTCTGCTCCTCTCACCCCCATTGGTGATAAAGCCTGGATAATCTGAGCTCTGTTGTGCATGAAGACAAGGCAGAAGCACAATAACTGGGTTATAAGATAATTCAAATCATATTGGCTCGTCATGGTTTTATTCACAGGGTGTAGAGAAGTTCTGTGTTGACTAAACCCATCTACCTAGACTGAAACACCAGCACGTCTCGTCTGGTGACAACACCAATAGGACTGGCCCTTCAGGATGATGACCCATGCAGGTCTTCTAGCATGCAGAATGGGAGCCAATCATTGTTCACAATCATTGTTCACAATCATTGTTCACAATGATTGGCTCCCATTCTTTCTGTGTCTGTGTTGGTAGAACGTCATCAGTAAGGTTTTCTCTTACTTCATCTGAGGAGTTCCTGCTTCCCTTCTCACCACCATGCCTGATGTGTTGTGTGATTGGAGGAGGCTGTCTGCAGAAACTCTCTGTCTCTATAACTGTTTGAAGTAAGTGGGGTGTCCCCAGGTGGTCTGTGAAACTCGTGTGATGTGTATGAATATGAACACCCATCAGCTGTTTGGCTTCGGATGAACTATAGGAGGGAAGCTGGAAACTTCCCCCAGAGAGCCTGGCGATCCTTCCTGGTTTCAGGTACTGGGATGATATGAGTTATGACCACAAATTTAACTGAATTTGAAGTGAACCTAAAGAAAAACTGTTATGTTGGTTATCTCCATTGTGTGAGCCTCATTCTCAGCTCTGATGGATTCTCTCTTCTCTCGGCTGAATGTTGGTGTCAGCCTCAACGTGCTGGTGGAGCTGGAAGCTTCACAGTGTGTTGAGTCTGTTTAGCGTGGAGGAAACATTCTGCAGAGTGGATTCTTGTGGTGAGCGTTGCGGCCGTACATACACCGCCTATGTTTTCCTCTGAGACCCCGGGACAAGTTGTCAGGGCCAATCTGTACCTTGCATCATCTCCAACACTGAAGGCAGAAATCTGACACTTTAGCAGAGACATTCTGCAACCAAGTTCCAAAAAGTGAAATGTGGTCTGCTTTCCGCAAGCGTGCAGTGTTAATTGGGACAACATGAACTGTCATGGCAACATGGCAATTGTCACACACCCTCTGTGGGATAATTGATATACCCAAAGACTGTACGTGGTGAGTTGTCTTCGCCTCTAATTTGCCTATCTGTGCCCCCCTCCCCTCCCTCTCTCTCTCTTGCTGTCTGTCTCTCCTCCTGCATTCTCCTTCCTCTCTTACTGTATCTAGGTCATTGCTGAGCCTAACCAGTTAAGAGCTTTTTCTACACAGATGAAACCTCCGTGGAACACAAAACAAGATGCATGTTTGAAACCACACGTCTGTAAACACACACTCTCACGCACGCGCATACGAACACAAAGGCAAAGACACAGAGAAGCCCCCACAATGGTATGGGGCTTTTTTTTTCCAAGCGGTAATTTTGCCAAGCTGCAATTACTGCAGCTACCCCACAGAGCCGCTAAGCCAATACAGCACATATATTACAGATCGAAAAGAAAGGGTTATAATGATGTCTGTTCACAGCATTCTGTTCTCTGTCATGTTTATTTGGATAACTCTTATTATATATTCTGTTCTAATGGAGACACATCTATAGGTTCAACAACAAACAATTCAAAAAGAAATTTTACTTCCTACATTTTTTTAATGAAAGCTCTGTAACAACTTACTTAAACCTGCTGGTTTCCCATTATTGCCTGTGTTGTAGCTCCATGAGTCACACTAATTCTGATCAGCCCATTAGAGTCACATATTCCCTAACTCCCTAATTACGCGCCTCGACTAAATGTAAACACAGACAGGAGCAGACCGTAATGGTCATTTTGGCTAACTAGATAGGGGCCAATTTACTCATTGTTTCAGTTTGTACAAACAGAGTGAAGTAGCTTTGCGGCTTTTCATAAGCATGTGGGAACGTTTGGAGATTATGTGAGTGGGAGACCTAGCATGAAAAACACAAAGCTTGAAAAGGCGACAACTAAACCATGTTGTTCAGCAATGGATGAAGTGGAGAAAACGCTGCAGCGTTATCGAGACCGGAGAAACAAAGTTATCATTCTCTGGCCAACAGTTGCTGGTTTTATATCACGGCTTCATGAAAATCACAGACAAAACAAAGCGAAGCGCCCAGGAGGAGGGGCGCAATCTGGACCAAACTTGGCCCACACACAGACACACAATGGGTTTTGGTTCCCGCCATTAATGAGCTGCTTTTTCCAAACAATGAATGTCTGTCGGTATTTATTGTAGTTATTGTTTTGATTTTTTTATATGGAAACTGCTAACAGATGTGATGTTTCCAAATTAGTCAAAACTTTCTCTTGGAGTTGTTATTGTGTATTTAAATCTGGACATTTTACTCAATGAAAATGATGTGTATTAGGAAAAAAAATAGTAGAATAAACTCAGTTGACCTTAATGTAACTCAGAAAAAGTTTGACATCTACAGAAAGGTGCTTCAGAAAAAATGGTAAAAATGGTTTAAAGTGGCACTTTCACTTTAGTCCGACTGATTCGTTAAGCGGGACGTGATGACGTCTCCATCCCAGGAAATGCATTCCACCAAAGAGCGGAGTACAGAGACCAAGATGGAACCTGTGTCCAAAAGGGTTAACCAACATACCAGAGAGAGGAACAATTTCAATAACCAGTAACCAGTAGCATGACCAATATCCTGCGTAATTCAGCTGAAAAACAAAAGCCTGAAAGAGGGAGAAATGTAAAAAGTAAAAGCACCCAATAACTTAGCTGCATAAGTTTGAACACAAAAATACATTTTTATTCACCATTCGATATCAAATAACATCAGTTTTATTTAATCTAATTGCAGAATCATCATATCATAGATGAGGCATATTGCCATAGAATGAGGAGTAACAATAAGCAAAAATCTGAAGAGAGACTATGGAGAGAAAGGGAGTGAAACAGAAGGAGCCAGTTGAGAACAATGTGACTGGAGGGCTTCATGTGATGAGGAGGAAGGAAGCAGAAGAGCTAATTATAGGTGAGGAGAGGCAGCTGGGGAAGGAGCAGGCAGGGACAAATGAAACTCTGACCTGAAGAAACAAATCCAAATCACAAACAATGAGCCAATGAACTGACACAAGGGATTCACCAAATGGTTCAATGTAAGGAAATAAACAATAAAGGAATGAAACTACGATCTACATCCAGAGATCAGTAAGATTTTCTGCTCCTTCATCATATCGGCTACTGATCAAATCACACGCTCCATACTCACTCACCACTTACAAGCCTGCAAACCCTTTTGGCGTCTTTTGTCTCTTTTTCATCAGAGACAGTTTAACAAGCGTAGTTTGTCGGCTGAAGGTGTGTTTATCTGTGGAGGTGATTGAAGCTGCAGAGATGGAAAAGTGTCAGTCGAACCAATCATTAAAGCACACATTTGGTTTGCAAAGCTGCCAAAATGGCATTCAGAGTTGATAACGCTGCAACATATGGACCGACGAGGAAGATTAGCACAATACAGCGGCTGCAATTTTCAGAGAGGAAGACAAAAACATCCATAGATCTATTAAATATGTCTATTAAATATGACCTTTTGGACCTTCATGCAGCTTCTTACTTTCTTATTTTGAACAATAACTTGAGGTATGGATGTACATATTAATTACTCTCAGCTGGACAATGAGCCTAAAGATATACTCAAACATAAAATAGAATGATTTTGACCTAAGTATATTAATATGTGTTAGAATGGCCTAGTCAAAGTCCAAAGGAGAATCCTGGGCCAGTATCGCCAATATCGATACCAATACTTTTATTGTTTAAATTTGATATATCATTAGTCTTCTGTGTTTTTTTAGTGTTTTTTCTTTTGACTTATTTTTGTTAAAATCCCGGACTGAATTTGAACAAAGTCTATAGCTGTCTACAAAATACAATAATAACATATTAACATGATAAACAGAAAATGGAAAAACAAAACAAATTTTTGTGATGTGCATTTTCTGAGAGTAAATTAAGTGTAATAAATTATAATTTGAGAGCAAATCAAAGGAAAATCCTTTTTTATGTAATTTGAGATGCAAAAATAAAATAAAAATCCACGAGGAAATCTGAAACAAAAGAATCGATCTCACCGCGCTTTGATTTCATCTTCTGATGTTAACCTTGTTTTTTGCTGTAGCAGAATGAATTGCTCTGTAATTTAATGTCAAACTTTATTTTAAGATATTTTTAAAGCCATCCTGTTGTAATGTGCACAAGGACAGAAGGCTGCAAACATTAAGCTGCACACCGGTGTAAATAACATACCTGTGGGTCCATTTTCTGTAATGAGGCTCCTGCTTTACCCACCAGTGACAGATGGTCCTGTGACACAATGATGCAGTTAGATGAAGAACCATTCCCCACTGGTGGACCACAGTGCAGAGAGAGAAGAAGGGAGAGGGCAGGGGAGATGGATTTTATACTTTGTCCTTTGGGAGCCAATCACAATTCATGCTTCTGGGTGTTTGGGTTTCTATACTTTCTTACATTCTTTTAATTTGGATACTAAGCCACAACTCACTGGAACAGCATCTTCAACACAAAGAAAACTACAGCAGATATTAAGAAATACAGAGAAGTGACAAACAAATTACAGTTTCTTTGAGTTTTATTTCACATGCTATATCAAACACATTTCAAAAAGAAAAATATAAGCTAAAGAAATACAAAATAAGTATTTAAATAATGATTAGGGGGGAAATCTATAAATTGCCTGGAATTTCATTGGCCGCACCCAAATCTGATTAGAACTAAAACATTTCTAATCAGTAAGTTTTTCTTTCATTCTTGACTGAATGAAAGTCAAGAATGAAAGAAAAACTTACATCATGACTGGAGATGATTAAAAACCATTTCTAAGGCTGTGGAAGTCAAGAGAACCATAATAGCTGTGTTTCCTTTACAAATGTAACGCTTTGTCAATATTTAAATAATGTTGAAGTAACACAAATAACACCATTAATGTGTTTCCATTAAATGATACATGCAATTCAAATCACACGTGTATGCATTTGCTCACACAATACGTCATTAAAACTTTACTGCCCCATCATCCACCAACTACTTCCTGTTGTCTTCTTTTTCATGGTTTGTGCTAGTGGCAACATCCAGTCGTTGATCATATGACTCATCCATCCATCCATCCATCCATTCATTTTCTAACACCCTTGTCCCTAGTGGAGTCGGGAGGTGCTGGTGTCTATCTCCAGCTAACGTTCCGGGCGAGAGGCGGGGTCACCCTGGACAGGTCACCAGTCTGTCGCAGGGCATCATATGACTCATGATATGAAAAAAGTTACAATAAACCAATTTCAATGCAGCCAAAAAAATAGAGCACTAAAACCTTTTAATAAAAAACTCTTTTTTGACATGTTTCCATTAAGTACATTTATTTTTGAAATGTCAAATTGTGTCATTATATGGTCAATGGGAATGCAGCTAGTGAGATTTGTTATCCACGTGGAGAGACGATGGATCAGTGGAGTGTCTGAACCACCAAAATGACTCCAAGAGGTCATCAATGGCTCATCCAGGAAGTCCCAGATGAACCCAGAACATCATCTAAAGCTCTGCTGGTAAATCTGCAAATCTTAAGTATGATATTTATGCTTAAAAAAAAACTACAATGTAACTGAATTACATGACTGAAGTTATTTGACCAAGAATAGTAGACCAAATTATTATTCTAAAATAGCTCATTTGATGTTACCATATCGATCACGGACTATTATAACTTGACATCAAGTAAGGCTGAGGAAGCATTGTAGCAGAAGTAAGAAATACTGCCACCTGCAGGTGTGAGGTAGTATGACGTAACTGTTTTTTGACAATTTTTGCAGAATTTAAAAAAAAACAAAAAAAACATAATTATGCATTAGGATGAAAAAATATGCTGATTTTTCATGAATTTCCATGAAATCTTTGAAAAACTGTAAGGACTTAAACAAGAATGAATAATAAAAATTTTACCAAAAATAAAATGACTAGCAGAGTAATTCAAGAGTCAAGTTGCTGCTTTGACTCCTGCACAGAAAATTAATTATTGACTCTTTTTTTTTTAAAGATAATGACAATAAGTGACAAGGTGTGTTGAAATGTGATCAGTAATAACTGAAACAGACATTTAAACATACTTACTGTTTAAATATCTGGGCATCATAAAAACCCAGGGAGGTGGCTCATCATATCATTTGTTACTGAGCGAAGCATGTGCTGACTATAAGTTCAGATATGAGATGAATGAGTATTAGGTTGACCTCATTACTTTCTCGCTGCCTCTCCTTCCAAATAGCTGAGTGCTAATCCAGTTATGCTGGGCTTAATGGGAGTGTGTGCATGTGTGTGTTAGAGAGAGATAGAGAGACGAAGAGAGAGAGACAGACAGAAGAAGGAACGGAGAGGGAGAAAGAGAAAAAGTATACTTCAAAAACCTCTAAGAGCTTTTGTGGCTTTAAGACAAATAAAAGCAACACACACACACGCACACCACAAAGCCCAACACACACTCTGAATGCTGGAATTAAATGAATTTTGCCCAGGGAAAGAATTACATAAACCCGAGAAAATGAGAGGCAGGCTTTCGACATCAGAGGACAAAGACAAGAGAGAAGACAGACTGTAAGCCTAACACACAAACAGGCGCGTCACTTGCTCCGTCGAACTCTTCAGTTTGATGCAGTCGCTCTGCGTGACCCTTATGGGAGCTGCTGCATGTGTGGATGAAAACAGAGAGGATGTATGATGGATCGCAAGCAAAGCTGAATATATTAATCTGTTTTTATTAAGACATGAAGGCAAGCATCTCTAATTAAAAAGTTTTCATTTACATTATTTTAAAAAATATTGAGGTGACAGTTGATCATTAAGTAAGAAGCCATTACATGAAAAGGAATACACAAAGGACCAGTTCAAAAATCATTCAAGAACTAAACCTTATTTCTTTTTTATGTTATGTCCAGTTTCATATAAAATATTGTAACATTTGGAGGGAAAAGGCTTGAGAAAAGCATCTCAACTGTAAAGTGCGGAAGTGGCAGCATCATGATGTGTGAGCATTTTGCTGCAGGAGGGACTGGTGTGCTTCACGACATAGATGACAGCATTATGAAAGAACAACATTTAGAAATCATGAAAAGCAACATCTTAAAGCATCAGTAAAGTTAATTTGTATAACAACAAAACCTTTTCTAAGTACCATAATGTAATTATCAATTGAGAAACAGCAATAAGAATTACATTTTCTAAAATCCCATAATCAAAATCATCAGGTATCAATGGAATCGATCAACCATCAAATACATCAAAAATATTGATCAATGATTCGGTTATTATGAATCAAAGGCAAAGCTAAACAGGCTGACTTGATTTAACTGAACTCAGTGTTTCTGCTGTTTTGCTGTTTTCTGGGAGTTTGTTCCAGAAAACTGGAAAAGCAAAAGTTTGGATATAAATGGGTTTTCCAAATGGACAACATACCTCAGCATAACATTCACAGACAGAACTGAGAGGTGTGTGTGGCCAAGGAGGAATAGAACCTGACCCACTTCCACTGGTACTGTCCACTGGAACGCTTGGAAACATTTGGAAGTAATAGTTGAAATATTATTGTAATACTGAGAAAATGAGTGGAAATTTAAAGAAAGTTTTTTTAAAAAATAGTCTAATTATTCTGGCATCTAGTAAATACAAAAAAGTGTGGTAAGCCCAGCTGACCTACAACAGAAAATGTCTGATTTCATGTAAGTTGGAGGAAATGGTTGTGTGTCTTTTCCTAAACTTTGTGGAAATGTTTTGTATCAACCATAGCTGCTCTGAAATATTCACATGAAAACATGAACATCGTCTTCGGTCTAAAAAAAACCCCTCCTGGCTGAAGAAAAAACAAAAATTTGTAGAGCATTCCAATTAAACATTAATTGCATGTGGCCTACAGACAATGTTACAGAAACTGACTTCAAATAGCATCCCTTCTCTGCTCAAATCGAGCCTCCAGGTCATTCCCTTACAACTAAAAAATTCACCAGCAACCTTTTAGCAGCTGATAGAAGTGTCCTCGGGGAGGCAGAGAGGTAGTGTGTGTTTTATTTACTAGCCAACATCATCGTCCGTTTTCTGTCTTGTTTTCCAGAAGGTGAAGCAGAAGACAGTCATCATGAAGACAGGACAACTGTGAAAATAAATGTCTCCTTCTTAGTGGAGAAAAAAAAATTTTTATCATCTCTGCTGATGTTAGGGTCATTTCCTCCAGGAAATGATCTGAAAGTTTCAAACTTAATACTAAGAAAAGCAGCTAAATCCATCCCAAAAGACCAACTGGAACTACAACTAATTGCTGACTTAGTCCAATGTCAATAAAAATCACTTTAAATCTTTATTTACATGTGAAAATTTGGGGAAAATTATAGTAATGCAAGGCACTGTAAGTATTTTTATGCAAAGGAAGTGGATTGATGATTACTGTAAATTAGCCCAACTCCACAGGACTGGTGAAGCAGATACAAACAAAAAACAACATGAAGTCAGGACATGGCATTGTTTTTTTTGTTGTTTTTTTTCCCCATATATTTCCCAAAATAAATTTGCAGACATTCTTTAATCTCAAATCAAAAACTTTACCTGTTGCAGAAGGAGAAAACATGTTTCATCTCTAAGTCGCAGTGGGGGGGTAAGGAAAACTATCAGGTCAAAACTTTCAAAAATAAAAAATAAAAAAGTGTTTTGTGTGTAGGAGTCTCTCGGTGTTTGTCAGGGAGACAGAGGGATGGAGAGAAACAGAGGAGAGAAGGTAATTACAGTGGGAGGAATAACGCTCACCTCTGGACTTGCGTGGGCTGTTGGCTTTACTGTTTCTGTGTGAGAGCCTGTGTGTCTGTCTAAGTACAGTAGATTTGTGTGACTGGAGTGCTACGATAGGCATTACATTTCTCTCTCCAATCCGCTGTTTTCCTGTGTTTTTCCTAAACCCATCTCTGCCTCACTCGGCCCCTGCCTCATCTCATCTCCTCCTCATCCTCCCACTCAGTGCACTTAGTATTACAAATCATCCCGCCAACACGCAGGCATACACATGTGGATTGTGTGTGTGCGTGCACCCTTAGAGCCAGGGGCCACGCACGCACGCACAAACACATATAGCCAAAGGGAAGTGTTAGGATCAGTAGGTTGTGTTGTTCTGCTAATACTCTGATTCCACCTGTTACTTTATTTATTCCCTTTTTTATACTGCATGCAAATCGTTTTATACAGGTTTGCCTTTTGAATCCACCTCTCCAATTCCATCTCTTGGTATTTTTTGGTCTCTATGGTTTCCTTCACTGAAGCGATGGTTTCTGGTATATTTACATAGATGAATTCGATCTTACTCAATAAACCTGTGGCTCAAGATCCTCCCACACAGAAGGAAAAAAGATGACTAACTGTCAACTTGTAACAACAGTTTAAGATTAAATTATTGTTTTGCTTCTCTAACATTTCTTTTGTTGATATCAAACAAGGAATTGATTTCAATTGAATTTACACATCGGGCTTCATAATGAAAATCGTCATTACATGAAAAGTATTGAAATAAGGACAAAGAAATAAAACAGCAAAATATAAAAATATTCTGCCATTGTTTCTTGTAAATGATGATAATGTGAAACTGACAGCTTGCAGGTTGCTGATTTTTAAACAGGCAGATCTATGGGCACCACGCTGTGCTTGCAGTATTTGAAGATCGATTGAGTCGACGCAATGTGCCGTCCACGAAGAGGGAGGGAGAAGAGAATAGTTTTAAATTTAAGTTCAAACTTTGTGGTGTAAAAGTTAAAAGTGATGTTGTTAGAGTTTTGTCATTTGTATGTTTTTAATATAATTTTTGCTTCAAATATAATTAATAAATTAATTAAAGACAGTTAAATCATAATCAAGATTTTGAGCTTGATTTTTTACCAGTTTATGCTTAGTCTTGCTGTGGTTGCTAGGGGACAAGAAATACGCTGAGATAAGAGCGGGAATAGATCTGAGAGCAAGGCGAAGTCTCTGCAAGCGGTCCATGAATTTGGACAGTGATACCCTGCATGCCTTAGTTTCCTTCACTTTTTTATGCACATTCTGAAATATCACAGTAGTAAAGGCTGATGAAAATAGCAAAACACAAAATTACTTCCTCAGTTTTGCAAAAAAAAAAAAAAAACCTTTTATACCAGCTTCAGGTGGTTTTTGGCTTTTCTAAAACAGAATTGCATCCACGTGTAGCGTCAACATCTGAGGAAATTAGGCTTTGTGTAGCCCGGTTGTTTCACATCAATCCAGCCTTCAGTTCACATTTTCAGGGTTTTTAAATTTCTTTGTAACATTTGTAAAGTTCACTTAAAATTCTCATGACCATTCGATGGAAACATAGCTATTGTCCATAACAGATCTACAGCTGGACCCAAGAACACAGTCTGTTTGCCAACTTCTAAAAAAGTTGGCAAACATAAATAGCAACCATCTATGTGGATTTCATTGGACATAAGATATAATTTTAGAATAAACATTTAACCTAAAATAAATTTAAATTTAATTTAAATTTAATTTAACCTAAAATAAATTTTAGGTTAAATCATTAAAAACATTTTGGTTCGTAAAACATAAGTATTTTGTATCTCAAGAAAACAGTTCTGTTTTGTCTTTTCAAAGCGTTTTGTCGCATACTGCTTGGCACATACAGGAAGTTACCTTTGAGGGTGAGAGCAGAACTTAGCTGCTTTTCCTCAAGGCGCTGAAGTGAAGTGGAGGTAGACAGAGAAGCTACAAGTGGTAACACTTAATTAACACATAATTATGAGGGAATTACTCACGCACTGACGTGAGTTTGTGCATGGGCGAGTGATCTGTGAGTTTACGTACGCACATCTTGTGAAACAACAGCAGAGCTCGCTCACAGCCTTGGAGGCAAAGAGATTACAAAAGCAAAACACTGACGCTCCCTCCTAAATCCCGCTACTGTGTGCAGACTGCTGCACGCTTACAGAGTCATGATGTTGGATAAACTTTATATTTAATTCAGTTTATTCCATTCATAACCAATGACTTTCCAACATGTCACAATACACAGAATATATGCTGTCACAACAATCATACAGACCGAATACAAGTTGATAGCATACATTCCAACTTTATCCTACTTCCCAAAAATGCAGCCAAGTTCAGTTTATTACTCACTTTCCAAATAAAAGTTTTCGGTAACACTTTTTTTGACGAGGTGTGCATAAGACTGACATGACACAGTCATAAATATGGCATCACATCTGTCATGAAACAGGAAGGAGTCTTTATGAATGTCTATAACTGTTGTCATGAAGTGTCATTTGGTAAGTAATGACGTCATTTACCAAATGATGTCCGTGATGACCATGTCATGTCAGTCTTATGCACACCCTGTCAAATAAAGTGCTACCAAGTTTTCTATATGAGGAAACCCAGCAGATTGCATCACTCCTCCTGATTCAGCTTGTAGTGACAAGGACATAGTGCAATTCGATTTTGCAGCAATCCCTCATACTGACTTTGCATACGACAACAATGGATGAAGCAGCAGTAGATCCAATAGTGAGAAACACACCGACACATCTAACCTCTTAGCAAGTAGTAAAACATACAGGAATAGCTCCTTCAGTTGTTTTTGTCTCTGGGACAGAAAGGGTTAAGACAGAGTCAAGTGCATAATCTTAAGACTGAGAATGGAAAATTGTAGGCAGTGGTAAGTCAGAGCAGAAAGTCAGATGTAGCATCTATTAGGAAAAGAACTTAAAGACCCTAAAGTTAATAGTGGACATGACAGCAGAAAATGAATAACGACTTCACAGAGTCTGACCTGTTCCCAGTGTGAGTTGGACTCTACCAGGGCTGCCAATTGTCTCCAAACCTATTTGAGGTGTTCATGAAAACAGATTTCATGGTGTTATCATAAAGAAAAGGCTATCTTGGTTTTAGGAACCTGAGGATCTAATTTTTGTTTTCACAGCTGATGCCATTCTGTTGGGTTCTTCAGTTGGCTGCTGAGTGTGAAGCATCTGGGATGAGAGTCAACTCCTCAAAGTCTAATGCCATAGTTATCAACCGGAAAAAAGGTGGACTGCCCCCTCTGGGTTAGGGGTCAGTCTCTGGCTAAAGTAGTATCCTGGTGTCTTGTTCTCAAGTGATGGTAGGATGGAAACAGAGATGGACAGACTTACTGGGGCTTCATCCGCCGTAACAAAAGTGCTGCTCTGGTCTGTAGTGGTAAAGAAAGACCAAAGCTCTCGATTTATCGGTCCGTCTATGTTCTGACCTTTGTGATGGTCATAACCAGATGGAATATATCTGGGTTCCCATTGGGAACCCCTTTGCTTGAGCTGGAGGATGTTGCTAGGGAGATAGATGTCTAGGTTTACGTCTATGACCTGTTGCCCCCTCAACCCAGTCTTGGATAAGCAGTAGATGATGGACGGACAGACTTAATGCTAGTCTAAAAGACAGATCCCACCTAGAGAGAATCACTGTAGCATCTCCAGAGTTATGGTGGGTAAAAGAAGTCTCCTCCCACTCCAGATGGTTTTTGTAAGTCTTCTTCTTTCTCACTGAACCATCCGGTAGCTTTTCTAAAAGGTCCCTGTAGGTGAGAATTTAATCTGTGGGAGCATGTCTGTGTAAATATGGTTAAGAGGATTGCATGTGGGGGAGGGGTAAGTAAAAAAAAAAGTGTTACCCACAGACACACAACCATAAATCATATCATAGTAGCACTATTGAGAAGGAAAAAGGACTGGAATTTTGCAGATATAAAATGCCTTCCAATGATACCTACACATTATGTGTTTCTATTCCTACAAAAACAAACAGAACTGTGAACAAAGGTCAGCTCTCTCTCAAATGGTTCTGCGATTAAATGTAAATCAGCTGCATGCAGATCTGGAACCTGCAAAAAGTAACAGTGGAGAAAAAACAGGTGTAATACTGTTATTTACATTTTGTCTGCTCAATACGTTACCTAATGTTAGGTTTATTTTTTAGTTCCTAACCTGCAAGAATCAACCAGAGACACAAATTACTTTTCTGCAGAAGAGGGGAGAGAACCAGCAAAGCGGTCCTC
>CAEFZY010016114.1:0-84368 GCA_903066815.1 Brachyrhaphis roseni
TATATATATGAAATATGAAATGCCCTTTTGGTTGAGGATTGTTTCAAATATGCCTAAATCTGCCAGTTATGCAAGTGTTTGCGCTTCACTCTACTTCAATGACCAACTGTTCAGTCCAATAAATTAAAACACCTCACCTAATGTAGGGTTGCAAGTTTCTTTTATAAACTTATTTAATATGCTGCTTCCAAAACATCAATTTTCTAAAAACTAAATGATAATAGGGAATGGAGCTTGACCCACCCAAGGTAAGCCTTGCTAAAATCCGGCCCAGGGACTCAGTTTACTCCCTGTCAATATTTAACAAATGAACTTTTTCTGTGTAATGTTGTACACACAAGAGCTCTGAGGGCAATGTCCTAACAAACAATCTCTGCTGGATTGAGATCACTCTCAATTTAACGTTCAAAAATGGAGGAAATGCAAAATTCAGGTCGTCCGTATAACAAACTGATTAGTCAGGAGGAAACCACTGAAGATGAGCCTCATCTACCATCAAATCAGGAGAATCAAGGTATGAAAATGAGAGAGCATTGCAGACACACAAAAATTATCATTTCTTCTTTGCTATAGAGAATAAGGATATACTTGTCATTATTTATTTAAAATTTGCATTTAGCTTTTCTATTGAAAATGGGTGATACATTGAAGATATCCATCTAGTTCTTATATTTTATTCTTTACATCATTTTCTTTAATATCCGTCTGTTGATGTCTGATATTTTTTGTGTAGTGACTGTGTCGACGATGAGACCTGAATCCACCATGAATCGTTACAAACTGCTACCTGCAAGCCTAGCAGCGTTAGCAGTGATTCTGCTAATGGTTAATATTGGCCTGGGAGTGTACTGTAAGTTATTTCTTCCCATGTAACTTTAAACTAATACTCATGGCTAATGCCATTAGTCATTAGCCTAATGCAATGCATAGGATTTGAAGAGTTTTCCAGTAAATCAAGGATGCGAAAGTAAGAGATTAATCAATAATGATTTGTCAAACCGAGTTTGTGTGGTCAGATTTCTACGTCACATTATCATCCAAAACCAGACAATTTATTGGAAGTAATAAACTAAACACATAAGTATTTAAAACAAGAATTGTAACGAGAAGTGAAAGTAATCGGAAAACAGAATTTGTACCAATAATTATCAGAAACAGTTCAGATTAAAGTGCACATATATTTAGAGATTTTAAAAACAGATTTGAACTGTTCTTTTTCATAGTGGAATAATTATACAACAAACATCTTAAATTATTTGTTAAAAAGTAGAAAAAAGCTTCACGTTTATTCCTCCAAACATCAATCTTGTCACTGTGGCGAAACAGTTCAGTTTTTGTCTTGTGTGACTGTCCAAACCTCAATCTAGAAAAAAGATTTAGACTGAACATTCAGATCGGACTGCGATCCTAAATGCACATTAAAATTGTTTTAAGAGCAGCCACAATCTCAAACCTATTGAAAATGCATGACCATACTTTAAACCAGGATTCAAGCAGGTATTAATCTAATCTAAAGGAAATCTTTCAATTACGTAAGGAAGAGGGGGAAAATATCCAATCAGAAAAATCCCAGGTCCTTACCAAAGATAAAAAAGTTAGCATTCGATAGGATTAGGGGTTAGAATTAGAGTTAGTTCTATGAATGTACTTGAACCAGAATGTATAGTTTAGATTCTGTGTATTACAGAAAATGTGCAATAAAATAAGAGCTTTGCATCAGCTTCTGTTCTTAAAAATCATTAAAAGATCATTCCCCACTGAAAAAAATGGTTCATATATGGTTAATCTGACAAAAGCAATAACTACATACTGTATAATATTAATTTGGTGTTTGTTTTAATTATCAGGTTAAATGTAAATGACTAAAATATGTGCAATTTCTCTTTTTTTAATGGCTGCAGATAATAAACTAACTGAAAACAACATAGTGAGAGACATCAGCGGAGAGATAAAAAAACTTCAGGCTTCTTATGACGCTGCAGTGCAAAGCAGGGATGAAGTCAAGAAACAGCTGGCGATGGAGCTCAGCGAGCAGCAAGTCATCAAGTGGGAACTCGAACACCAGACCCTCAGAGTCAAAGACTACGAAAAGCAGGTGGAAAAGTTGCAGGTGGACATTGCATCGTTGAAATCCCATTTACCGATGATAAGTGAGAGGCTTTTTAATCCCTATGTGTACAAACATGTATTATAATTGCAAACCAGCCAACAGAATATTATACTTCCCTCTTTTTATTTAAAAACAGAGGAGGGCTGCAGACACTGTTTGCCTGGATGGACTTTCATGAGCTCAAGCTGCTATTACTTTCCATTTTCTGACACATTTTACCGCACATCATGGAACGAGGCCCGGCAGTTGTGCAGGAGGCAGGGAGGAGACTTGGCCATTGTGAACAACAGAGAAAAGCATGTAAGACATTTGGTCTAAGTTTTAATATTCTTAGCACTTACATTTCATTTCAGAAAATATATAGTGCTGTAAAAAACCATTTGCCATTTTAACTCGAATAATTGTGCTATTCTTGCAGTTGTGCTAACAGCTACAAGAATAGTTGATACAAATATTTGTAGCAACAGGCAATGAGTCTTTTATGTCACTTTGCAGAACTTTGACCCGCTCTTCTTTGCAGAATTGCTTTAATTTAGTCACATTGTAGGGTCAAGCCACAGCATAACCCATCTGTTCTTGAATTTCTATCTATGTTGTGCTATTTTTTTTTTTATTTTTTTAGCCTACTTCGTGTTGTCAAATAGGTTCTATTCAAGTCATATTTTTATGGAATAATCAGGTCAGTGTGGTTTGTAATATTGATCTCAACAAATGCAGATACGTAGGGCCATATTGGTTTTGATGATAGCAATTTTCCCCTAATAAAATAAAATAATCATTTAAAAATGTGGCTTACTTGGGTTATCTGCCTCCAATATATCAAAATGTGTTTAATGTGTTTAACAGAAGGAATCCATATTGAGATAAATATTTTTCTACTACATTGCATATGTATCAGTGAACATCTGTTTGTAATTTTTTTGTCAGCTTGGAATAACTGGGCTTATAACAATTAGTCAAGACCTTTCGAGACCAATGTCGCAAAGTGGTTTCTGGATCGGATTGAGAGACGTGGAAGAGGAAGGAGTCTGGAAATGGGTGGATGGGACGAGACTGACTGACGGGTAAAAGTTATACAGTTGATAAACCAGTTTGAAACAAACTGTGTCAGAGCATAATTTACCTCTCAATAACCTGAATTATTTATTTCAGGTTCTGGAACGTCGGAGAGCCAAACAATTTAAACAATGAGGACTGTGCCGCAGTGTACCCCAAAAGCAACCCATTCATGTCTTGGAATGATGCACCGTGCAATTATAACCTGAAATGGATTTGTGAAATGGCACCGAGGTCTTTCGGATAACAAAGCCACTCTTTTTAAAGTCCTACTTTTATTTGCTGAAGCAACAATTGAGCATCACTACAGACTCTTTTGTGCTGTTTCTTTATTGTTTATCCTACATAACCTATAAATTGCAGGGAACTACAAAACTTTTGTCTGAAAATACATACATTTTAGTTTTTTGTATAACAAATATTTGACGCCACTATACAGATGTATATGAAAATTTAGCAATTAATAATTCTAAAATTCTCCAGAATTGTACAAAGATTTGTGTGAAATAAAAAAAGAAGTATCCTTCTTTGCATATCTACAATACAACAGAATGGAACTTTATGAAAACAACATTTGGATTCATCTGATGAAATTTATTTGTGGGAAACACCCAATACATCTTTATCAAACTAGAGTAAATATGTCATCCCATGATTTATAAAACATAATATGATTAATAAACATAAATGACAACTAATGTTTTCCATCTGACTAACCTGCCCATCTTTTACTACTTTCTTAACTTTTTGGTTGGATGTCTGATGGCTCACAGAACTGCAAAGTGCTGCCGAAGCTGCTTGAGGAGTTGCTGAGTGTCGATGTGCTCTGGAAAAGCGTCCTCAGACTTTTGAGCTGCAGTGTAACTGCTCTGAAGGTCTCCAATCTGGACACAGATAAAATACATGCACATTATACTATATGTACACACACATGAAAGTGATTAAGTACTTGACAGAAATGTACTGTTTAAATGCTATATTACACAGTAGACCTTTACCTTTTCACACAGAATGGAGAGATTGAAGTTCGGCTCATACATGTGAGGGGCCAGCAACGCCGCTGTCTGCAGGAAGGCTTTCGACTGGATAAGAGATATTTTTTATAAACACGTCTTATCAGAATGCACTAAAAATTAACTCAAAATTCTGTGATGAAGAGAAGATGAGAGGTTCTTATTGTGACTCACAGAAAAAAAAACTAAATTAAAGTTAAGGTTTACGTTTATGTTTTCAGAATATGAACAAATGGTGTAAAAGAAGAACAACTAATATTAAAAAAAAGGACAAAAACTTAAAAATTGAGCAAAAACAAAAAAACAGATTCATCAAATTTATTAAAAGGCTCTTGGCTCATACATGTGAGGGGCCAGCAACGCCGCTGTCTGCAGGAAGGATCATTCTTCTTTAATAACAAAAATAATCCATATGTAGATATAAGAACACTTAAAAACAGTATAATTGGTACTCATCTTTAGATATTACTACACATTTTATTGCTTCTGTTTTTTCTCCGAAAAGGCAAGCACCTACATAATATGTTGCTTCACAATAAATTGTGTAAAATAATATGTTTTTAATTCTATATTTACCAGCTAAAAAAGTAATTTCTGTTCTCACCTGCTCAATATGACCTTTTCGCAGTTCCAGTACCGCCAGGTTGTTGTAGGCCTCAGCATGATCGTTATTGAAAGCCAGGGTCAGTTTAAAACACTGATATGCTAGCGTCAAGTCCCCGATGCCCTTTAAACACACAATGTAATATTAGCTTCTATGACTTTTATATCAATATATGGTTCTTTTTGTGCAAGTAGCAAGTAGTATTTTTTTTCTTTAGTTTGCTGACTCACCACAGCAACATGCCCAATATTGTACCAGACATCCGCCTGCTCTTCATCACTGGCCACCAGTGCCAGAGCTCTCTCAAATGAGGACAGAGTCATGTCATACTGCTGCGCATAGAAACAGCAGAGGCC
Organism: Brachyrhaphis roseni; assembly: GCA_903066815.1. NCBI lineage: Eukaryota > Metazoa > Chordata > Actinopteri > Cyprinodontiformes > Poeciliidae > Brachyrhaphis > Brachyrhaphis roseni. The sequence continues at coordinate 5,140 of CAEFZY010016114.1, forward strand.
CAGGTTGTTGTAAAGCTGGCAGTTATATACACCCATCTGGAGAAGCCGTCTAGGAAGAGAACAAGCGTGCTCAATCAACCGTAACTGTGCAAAAGGTTTACTCTTTAAATTTTGAAAATATGGTGCCAGCTTCACGGGAGAGTAAATTTGTCTGACCTGTAGAACCGCAGGGCAATCTCAGGCTGGTCGGTATAGAAGTGATTACTGCCTATGCAGGCGATCGCCTCTACGTGTGTGTTATCCTGCTTCAAGACCTCTTTGTAGTACTCTGTAGCTGAAGTAATGTTGTTCATCTCCTGGAAAGAAATCCCATTAGGAACAGTAAATATCTAATTTAAATCATGACAGGAGACTGAGAAGGCTTTATGTCAACAAATATACCTCATGGATGCGGGCGATTCCCGTTAGAAGAGTGACCTCACCAGGGAAATGGTCCAGGCCTTCCTTGAAAAGGTTGAGGGCTGTTATTGGTTGATCCATGCGCTGATAAACCTTGAAGAAATAAAACAACCATGATTTTGCATCTAGTGATTTCTTAAACATGCTCAGAGTTACTAAGAACAGAAGTCATAGTTTAGTCGCTACCTTTGTGAGGTAGAGATATGTATCTACCACCTCCTGTTGGTTGAGAGCTGATCGAAACTGTTTCTCTGCTTCTCTGTATAAACCAAGTCTGAAAAGGTAAAAACAAAAAGTTAAACAGCACAGTTTAATAAGAAACACCAATGCTTACATGTGTACAGTTTCGATGGTTGTGAGACATTCTTACCTGTAGTAACATTTTCCTAGTTGAACCTTCCACCACCAATCTTTAAACTGTGCGTGCTCAGTAGCTTGAGCTGCTAAATCTAAAGCCTGTTCAGAAAATTAAGCCACATATATTAGCATCCAATGGTCACAGATTAAAAATGAAAGCTATATTCCACACAAGAGGAACACTTACATTTTTAACATCGTTTTCATGGTGAAAGATGTACTCAAATAAAGTCTGCAAAGATAAATTTGGATCACATTAACTATAGAAAAAGAAAATATTGTACTAAATTGCTAGAAGGAAGATTTTTGTCTTACCCTGGACAAACTTGGCTTTTGAGAATACTTGGACAGGTTTATTCTCGACAAATTTATAAAAGGTCCTTCTGGATTGGTTAGCATTGAAGCCTAGTGAAAAGGGGGATACAGTGTTAAACATTTAATGGAAATTAAATTCAGAAATATCCTGATTAATCTTTTGTGAAAACCATGTATGTACTTTGATGGTCATTTTTAGTGGCAGACCTGTCCAAATTTATAGAAATCCTTTAAATGAATCTATCTTTGAGTGCAGATGCATGTTCTGACACTTAAGATTATAAGAAAATTTCAATCGTAAATCAGAGTATAATGATAATGAGAGAAGGAATTTTATAACATAATTGATTTGATAATTGTTGTTAGTCCAAACAGTGTCTTATAAACTAAATACAACATACCCATTCAATAAATAATAATATCATTGAAAAGTTTATTTATTTCAGTAACTCCTTCCCTAAGTGAAACACATTTAGATTAACTAGACAAAGACTGATGTTTTAACACCTCTATTTCTCTTAATCAAAATGATTTTCTGCTAGTAAATAATGTACCAATAAAAGATTAATTTATTTTAAGGCTTTTTACACATCTTGACCAGGAGATTCATTACATATATTTGACACTATATAAACTGGTAACTAAAAGTTGCTCTGTCAAATAATTTATATTTAGTTAATTTTAAAATAGTCCTATATTTGTTTTGTGGATAGACTGTATTTGCACATGAATACTCACAGTTCCCAAACGAATGAATCTACCAGAAGAACTAGTGACAGGACGCGCTGTGCTTGCAGTACGCGGGGTTTTGATTGCCTGCTCCATTGTTCCTGGACGCCCTGACTGTGTGCTGGGTCTCACAAATCCTGTGATAGGACGCCCTGATTGTGTCATAGGCCTAAAAAGTTAAGACAAAGGTTTCTTTTAAGATTACTGATGATTATTATTCTATTATGATATTATTCTATTATGCCATAAAGGCATCATACCTGACTGCTGGAGTGGGACCACCACCCTGACTTGTTCCAGGGAGTCTCAGTGATGTTCCAGGTCCTAAAAGAGAGTTTTACCATGAAAATTTCTCACTGAGAAAGTGTTATCAGAATTAAATATTTTTTCAGTTTTTACTTTACAATGGTGTGCTGACAAAGAGCTGAAACCTACGTGCAACTTGTGCGATAGAGCTTTCATCTAGCATCATCTCAGCAATCCCTTCCTGGTCAACATCAACTTCATCTATGTACACCATCTCTGTGAGGGCTCTGGTTTTTAAGCTCCATGCTGCCTGTGATACACAAACATAGATAGCACTCAAACACAATTAAAGGTGAACGTTAGGATCAAGCCATTTGATAAATTATGGACACTAAAACAAACGAAAACACAGGAACTGAAAGCAGTATTTTATTACCTCTGAGATAAGAAAAGATGAGTCCTTAAGACATGCAGTGAAATACAGAGAGGAGTAAAACCAGGGTGTAAAAAATAAACGGAGGAAAATACATAAAATAACATGCAAGGGAAAGAAGAGAAGAAACATAAAATTAAGCAAAAAATAGCAAAAAAATATTGTGGTGTCTTAAATAAATACAAATACATGGAGTTTCACTGAGTTATGGTGCACGCAGAATACTAATCTGGATTACTCCGGAGCAGCTTTACAAATGTGTTAGCATACTAGCAGAGTCTGCTAACTATAACGGCATTACCTGGTCGTAGGGACTGTCTTGCAATATTTTGCTACAAATATCTGAACACTGCTGAAACTTTCGCCTCCTGAAATAGCTCCATGCAAGAAACAAAGGGTCCATCGTCACCTCCATGGCTGTTTCAGCTTGTAAACTCTCCTAACGAGCTGCTAAACGGGAATAAAGCGATGGCGAATCTGAAGCTTCTTTGGTTACTTGGCAACAGCGGGGAAAGCGGTTCCTCACTACCGGTTGCACAACACCGGAACTTCCGGCAAAGAATTGACAGATAAAATAAAACATGCAGGTTATAGTGAAATCTTTAAACTTCTGTAAATAAGTTGTAAAAGACTGCAGTGCATGTCAATGTGATGTGAAAATCATGCTAACTACGTCTATTCTTTAATATTTTGCCAACTACTTCGTAAAAGTTTTTGAAGTTCTTAAAGTGACTGGTTTTAACCAGTCATTGGTTAAAACAAAATTAGAACCATATTTTATTTTAATTCACTTTATTGTATTTGACTAATGATGTTCTAAAAGTGGTTAAGTGTTTATCTTCAGCCAGGACATGTATTTCAAATAATAATAATAATAATAATAATAGTAGTAGTAGTAGTAGTAGTAGTACTAGTAGTTGTTGCTGTAAAAGCACATTGTAATTCATTGTAATTCTTTAATATAATGAAATGTTTTTATTGCATTTTTCTTCATTTACTTATATATAGATTATTTATTTATTTATTTTTGCTTAATCTTTTTCATCCCAGTTCTGCTAATCTTTTGGGCTTTGACAATACAGTTGAACCATACTTGTTCCAGAATAATTATCCTACAATGTCTATGTACTACGATGTTCAGATTATCATAAATGTACCCAAAAATACATAACTACACCCCCACTAATAATTGTTTAAAAGTTCCACGTGCATTTTCAAGCCAAGCCTGCATAATCCTGAAATTTAACCTTGGCTGACATTGTCATTTAAATGGTATTTAAATTATTTATTTCTTCCTATCTGTGTTCCGATATGTTTAAAAACCAAGTCTGTGCTAGGAAATTAAAATACATTTCAATAATTATTCCATTTCTGATAGGAAGAGTGGTCAAACACCCAAACACAATAATGCCAAAGGCCTGTTGACGGCCACAAAAATATTAGGTTTCTCTACGTCCTAAGGGTCACTTTGTCATATATCTGTGGGAGTGTATGTAGATTATTCTGCTTACCGTTTACTCTCCGTGCACTGGAGAAAATCCACAATAAACTCATACTTGTGCACCCACTTCAGGCTGTCAAGTTTAATTGAACTTGGTTGTTTTACAGTCATTCCACCCCAAAAGAAAAAAGACACGAAATGTTCAAATGGACATTTGAACAAGGCAAAAACTATTTACCAAAAAACTGTGGTGTGTAGGTGACATAAATGTTGCATTTCTTAAGTTGCTTCAGGACCAAACAAATTTGGAAATATCTTAAAAGTTTAATAGAAAATTTATTTTAAATGCTGTAATAATTTCCTGTATTTATTTTATTTTATCAAACAGAATAGATGAAAATCAGTTGTGTCGTGATGGGGAAAGTCCCCGCCTTCTTTCTGTCCTTGCAGATGAGTCAAAGGATGTGATTGGTTGATCGTCTGCTCCGTCAGGACTGTGGGCGGGGTTTGTTGGAATACAGTACAGCTCCATCTTTGGAGGATTTGACAGGAGCTTTGACCTGTGTCGAAGAGGAACGAAAGCCCGCGACAGAAGAAGTGCAAGAAGACTTTCACAATGAAAAGAGCGACGTAGAAAATTGTTTCTCATAGATCTCTAGTCCGAGCAGCCAGCCAGACTTTTTTAATTCTTACACAACCCTGAGAAAATGCCTCATTTCTGCTCCCGCTGGACTGGTTAGAACCCAACGGAACTAATGTAACACAGAGGCTTAAAAATAAATCCTTTTTGGCGAATGACACTGTATCAGAAAGCCTACGTGACAGTATCGGAGAGACACATATTGAGGGAGAGATGGCTGACAGGACTGCTCCCAACTGCCACCTGAGACTGGAGTGGGTGTACGGATACCGGGGACATCAGTGCCGCAACAACCTGTACTACACCGCCGCCAAGGAAATCGTCTATTTCGTCGCGGGTGTGGGAGTTGTGTACAACACCCGGGAGCACAAGCAGAAATTTTACTTGGGGCACAACGATGACATAATAAGGTAGAGTAAAATCAGACATGTTAATTTCTTTTTGTTTTTGTCTTGTTTGTTTGTTTTTTTGCTTCAGCACCACGGACAGCACCAGACTCCCAGTAGTCAGTGCTCTGACAGTGTGCTGTTGACATTGTGGATGCAGGCGTCACCTTGTGCGGTGTAATATGATATGAAAGCAGCATATCCATAAATTGTATAGCGAGGTTGAGCTTTATGCTTAAGGTCAGATGATTTTAATCAGCCACTTTATATCACGCTGCTCCCACTCCATATGCCAAATGTTCTGGCTCCCTACTTATGCCATAATTACAATAAAAACTCAAATATGAGCAACAATAAGCGAATTATTTACTGGAATGTGAATGACAGAAAATATTTAGTTGTTTTTTTTTATTTGCCTTCAATTACAGATTAGTCTGTGAACTTACAAATCAAATGTCATGTAATTTTACACATTTAAAATTACACTTAATACCTAAAATTAATTTATGTCATGATACGTTCAGGCATATGGAGATGCATATCGTGAAAAAAGGTTAAAAAAAAAAAAAAGCCCGACAGCATGTATTCCTGTTTGGCTTTACCCATTTACCAGTATAAATAAATAAATAAATGTCCTTGAATCAGGAGAACTTTGACAAATAATGTAAAAAATAATGCAAAAATACATTCAACACAATGTGTCCCATAAATCACATTGTGTATGAATAAATTAATAAGAAAGCAAGAAAATAAATAAAGATGATGTGAAAAGTCAATCAATCACTCAATCTATCAAAGAAACAGAAAATAAATAAGTAGATAAAAAAAAAGAGTGACTATTTCTCTAACTAGGTTTTGATCATCTCAATGGGACAATTACTGTTACAGTTTGCTATCGAATACAACAATACATAATATGAGAAAAGGAACAAAATCAATAGGGCCTAAAAATTTACAAAATAATACATTCATGCATGACATTATCCATATGTTTATATAAACAAACAATGAATCAAATAGGCAAACCAAAAATATTCAAATCAACTTTTATTGTCTCCAAGAAGGAATTGGATTTCTAGCAAGTAAATATGTTTATCAACCAATTTGTTTATTTGTATAGAACATTTCAGTAACACAGCAGTTCAGTGTGAATATGTGTCATATTCATTCATTTATAGGGGTGACTGCTGCCCATTCAAAGGATTTGTTAATAAAAACAATTTGGGATAAAATGTACATTTTTAAACTTGCATGCTTAATTTAAATTAAAAATAATTTTGATAGTGAATTCGATATTCAATATAGTATTTATTGCAGCGGCGTAAATGCTTTTTTTTTTTCTCTCAGCATGCCCTTATACAATGAACTATCTCCAACACCTCAGAGATCATGTTGACATGTGTGTGCAGGGGTTGGCCTGGAGATGACAAGCTTTATAAAATGTGCCGGTCGTCAGCTGGGCTTGTGCTCCATTATTAATCGCACAATAAAGAGTCAGTAACCGCCAGTTGCCCTGTGCCTGGCCAAGTTCTTCAGTTCAAACATGCCACTAAAAGGAGGCACTGCAAACCACACTGGGATGTTTCAACTCACTATTTGTGTTTCAAAGATTTAGACCCTATGCTAAACATTTGTTCTTTTTTGAAAAATCTGCTAATACAAAGTAGAAGTGGAAGAAAGAGGATAGATACATAGCTTTCTCAGTTACATAGTATTTCATGCTTTTGCTAAGTTTAAGTGGTGTGAAAGGTTTTGCAAGGCACTGTCACCGAAAGTCTAAATTTTGTTTATATTTTGCTTCCATGGAGCTAGTCGTTCATCAACATATTAAAATGGTCTTAATCGGTTGTTTCTGAAAGTATTTAAAAGTTTTTCTTTAGATTTTGTTCTTTTAACTTATTTCTGTCCAGGTGTTGACATCATATTGTGAAGAGTGCTTTAAAAATGAGAAAATGCACAAAAAAATATTAAAAAATGTAATAGTTTTTATAGTTTTAATAGTTATATGTGTTATGACAGAATGACAGGTTGCCGGTAACAAAATTCTTAAAGATATATTATAAAATATGTTATATAATTAGATGTCTGGTCTTTGTGGATGCAGCACTGGCTCATCTCTTGAGCTTAGTAGACATTTATGCTTGAATGATGAAGATTTAAGTGCCTTTGCAAACAAACATCCTTCCTTTGAGCAAGTAAGAAGATAACCAAATCCAAAATAATGATTAAAAAAAATAACCTGAAGGAATCTTCAGGGTTAAAATGTAGCTATTATAAGCCAAATATTTTCACATTTAAACATGTTGTAATATTTAGATGGGCTGTTTTTTCATCACAAGAGTCTTTTCCTCGGATAAGGCATAATAACTTATAATGATCTGGAGTTACTAAAATTATGCAAACAAAATTCCTTTCATAATATAATAGACATTGGATCCTCTCACAGCAGAGGTCAGGAGTTCAGGTTTTCTATTAATGTATCACCTGGTTGTAGTCGCATTAATATGTCTTAAGTAATCAGGTGTCCTATTAGTTTTAAAAGAAATGGTGGAGGGAATTTTGTTGAGTTTATGGTTTTCATTTAGCTCTTTTTTCCGTGGCTCATTGATTCTTTGTCAGAAATATAACTCAACAAAATGCTTGGTGCCTGTAGAGAAGCTTCAGTTAAAATGAAATTTGCAATGAAACTGAAACAACTAAAGCAGCAACATGTTTTTATTGTCATTGGAGTATTAATACTGCATAGAACTGCTTTGGCTGCAATAAACCTTTGGTAAATATATAACCAAGTATGATGCATTTACATGCCTGTAATATATTTGGCCAGCCAGCTATCCAAACCCAATTTATAAAACAGTGTTTGAGATGCTGAAGCATATATAGAGAGGACAAAAAAAATCTGACAAAAGAAAAACAAAGGAATTCATTCATTTCTAGTCTCACAGTCATTCTGGTATCAAACAATAAAAACATATAATTTATGCAAAAAGAACCACAAGCATATAAGTTTTGGTGTTAAGTCAGTTCAAGCTTTTCTGTTTGATCAACAATTAATGGGTGCAGTTTTTGAAGATTTCAGTTTTAATTTTATCTCTGTTTTTGAAGCTGCTTACTCTGCGCCTCAAAGCATTTGCAATAATAATAACAATAATAAAGATCAAAACAGCTTTATTAGAAGTTTTGGAGTCATGTTTGATCAGACGGAGTTATCGGGTGTTTTTAAAGTAGGCATATAAATAAATATACATTCTCCGCAAAGTTAGATATTGTTATTGATTGGGCAGTGCTAGGATGGTTGCCTGGGTGACTTCAAAACCTTGAATTGTTCTTTAATATCAAGTCAATACAAATTTTCGAAATAAACAACAGTAGAAAGAGCAGTTAGTCTTTAGATGAATGTTTAATGGCTTTAGCGCCACAATTTTCTCAGCTGTTTTAGAAATATTGACTGATTCATGTGAACGCTATCAAGAAGCTTTAATAGTCACAGGAATAAAAGCCTGCCTCCTACTTTATGGTGGACCAAAAGCCAGAAATACTTATTTGTTACAAAGAAAAAATGAGAGAAGCTGTCAAGACACTGTAATTCTAACGCAGGGGTTGTTGAAGAGAATGGTTATATATTTACTGTACCTTGTTCTGCATTTCTATCCAGAGAAGTGTAGCAGCTGTTAGAATTAAGGGTCCACCTGCAGGACACCAAAGGCAGAAGACTGAAAAGCGGTAAAAGCTAAGCGGTCTGGCTTGTTTAATATTTTAAAAAAATGTAACTGCTTTGAGATGAGATAATGAATGGAAATCTGGTCCCTGAAGAGCATATCTGTCCTACCAAGTTAGGATAATTTACAGTTTATGCACACGGGTCTTATTTACACCTGCTCTTAGTGCAGCTTCTTAAAATGGCTTAGTGCTGTGAACAAATGCTGAACTTCTGATTGTTTTAAGACTCTTACAATTTGCTATAAAAATATCTAATTTAATATAATCCTTGACACAAATTGGGCAGAAATGAACACAACATGAACAACATTCTGACCATTTTAGATCAAATTAGGGATGCTTGGCCACCATTTGAGGCAAAAAGTGTCATGATCCGTTTTTTCTGTGTTTATTTTCGAGTTTTTCCTGTGTATTCATGTCTAGTTCGGTGTCTCTGTGCTCTCCGTGTTGTCCTGTCTCCCCTCGATTGATCCCAGGTGTGTCTCGTTCCCTTGATTACCCTCTGTGTATTTAGTCCCACCTGTGTCCTGTGTTCCTCGTCGGGTCCTTGTCAATTGTCTGTGTTTCGTCAGATGTTCCCTGAGTCCATTCGTTTGCCTTGTGCTACCTGTGTTGAGCCCTGGATTCTGCTCAGCAGTGCTGCCTTGGTCTTGGACTGTTTCCCTGTGTTCTGCCACCATTAAAATACATCATTTTTACCGCTACCTGGGTCTCAAAGCGTCTGCCTCACCACCTCACCACACACCGTTCCTGACAAAAAGATCTTAAAGTGTTTTTTAAATTGATTAAAGGAAACATTAAGGTTCTTGAATGGCCCCAACCTCAGTCCCATTAGAAATTTAATGTAAAATATTGTGATTTTGCCTGAAAGGTAGGTACATGCCAAAAAACCAACCAATTTATTTACAGTCTACCATTTCTGCAAGAAGAGTGGTCAAATATCTTAACAGAATCTGTTTGATAACAACAAAAAGTGTGTAGTTTCACTGAGGCACACATATATTAGAAGTCTTATATGTAAATATTTGCAATAAAAGCAAACTTTTGTAGTAATTAGAACCAAACATATGTTTTATTCTGTTTTGATCAATTAATTTCTAAAGCTAAATTAAAATTCACAGTTTTTTGTGTACAATCAAATCAAAGAAGAACACAATTGGTATATTTCAAATTTGTTGTACGTAGAACAAAAATGAACATATTATACAGCTAATTTTATCTTAATATTAAGTAAGTTGTTTTTAAATTTGGGTTTCAGAAACTAATTTTAAAGCAGTGTTCGATATTGCAAGAGACGTCAGTACTGTATTGTTAGTTTCTTTTTTAATTATTCTCGAAAATTGCGCCCTAAATATGAGAATTTATCACAACCAGAACTTATTTGTGAAGTTGGTATCTTTGAAATCCAGAAACAGATAACTTTTATTTTAAAAGGACTAGATATCAATTGTCCTTCACCTCTTGTGCTGCACATTTGTTTTCACCTTGAGAAATCGCCTCCCGAGGCTCGTTATTGGCCCTGAATTTACATGAAAACATTCAGTTTAATTGCAGCAGCATTTGCTGTAGCTGCTTTCATGCTACAGCATTTGGCAGATGGAAGGCAGCCAAGCAGCCTTTGCTTATATCAAACAGAAGAGCCGTGGCAACTCGCTGCAGGCTAAGTCATTAGTGATGGCATTTAGCAAGCTCTTCAGATGGAGAAATGTAAGCGAAACAGTGATCTTGTAGCTGTCACTAAGGCTTCTTGTTTTACATGTGGCAGCATTGTCATTCTGTGCATATTTAAACACAGTGGGATACACAAATTAAGGGAAATTTTAAATTAAAATCAGTTACCGGTGGATATCATTAATTTTTTCAGTTTGGATGCATTTCCAGTGCGGCGCCTGCTTGCATCAAACGTTTTTCTCTTCTGTTGATCTGCATCTCAAAACGCTTCAATGATTTTTTTTGTCTTTTCCTCTGACAGCTATTTTTAGCTTCTTTTTCACTCTGATTATATAAGGCATAAAAAGTAAAATGAGGAATGCGCCAGGTTGGACGGAGGTTTAAAGCAAGTGGAGAAATTAAAGGGGAGGTGAGGGAACAGAATTCAGCCCAGTCCCGTTTAAACCACCTCAGCTTTGTCACGACAGTACTTATATCTCTTTTTGTCTGCAAATGGAGTGCCACCTGTCAGAAAAAGAGAAATTCACACTGAAAATGGGAAGAAGAAGTGGTCAAAAGAGGTGTATGCATTTGCTCAGGCAAAGTCTACAATTTCTCGAAGACCCAACTTGGATCAGTTTGAGGAGAACAGCTGGTTACACTGATTTTGATGGGTTCTTTGGTACCATGAGTCCCGGCGAGGTGAACACGACGGGGATCCGCTGACAGGATGGGTGGAGTGGAAAGAAGGACAGTTGAAGTGACAGTTTAATGCAGCCGGCTGTTTCCCAGCAGCGGAGTGGGAACGCATGTAGGAGGGGGGAAGTTTGAGTGTATGGGAGGGAAGAATTATGTAACAGAGTTACAAACATATGCCTGGTGATGCAAGGAAACCCCAGATAGGGGAAAGAAAGAGAAATACATGAATGATATGTCAAGAAATTGGCCAAACAAACCCCCCCCCCAAAAAAATGAATCTTGCAGGTTCACCAGTGCTGCTTTCTGAACTCTGTGAAAACTCTGTTGACTTGAATGAAGCCTGGCTGTGTGTGCATTTGAGCATGACCGGGTTAATTGAACCATGTCACCTCATCAAGCTGCCCCTGTGATTCCATGCTCAGACCCAGTGCAGACCTAATGTGCTCATCTCAAATCAGTGGTTTGTGCTGGCAGGGTGACTCCCTCATACACCCCCCGGCACTCGCATGAAAGCACGCAAATGGGAGCAGCTAACCCTCTGTCCCCTTTTTGTGCTTCTTTACAGTTTAGCTCTGCATCCGGAGCGCGTGCTGGTCGCCACGGGACAAGTTGGCAAGGAGCCTTACATCTGTGTGTGGGACTCTTACACTGTGCAGACCGTGTCCATCCTGAAGGACGTGCATACACATGGCATCGCCTGCCTGGCCTTCGACCTCGAGGGACAGGTACAGTGTGGAAGCTATTACTACAAATTTGAATCACTGGGGCAACATTTCCTGAAGTACTGGGTAGTGGAGTAATCCTGGATTTGTCTTCATTTTCCCCAAAATAGTTCAGTTTCTTGCATTTTGTAAAAGTTCAGCTCTTCAGGTTAGACAAAAGCAAAACTTTTCAAGATTTCTATTTTTAATGAATGTGCAAAACACTCAAAAACTTACTTCCATTTTGTCATAATGGGGCATTTGTGTGCAGATTTTTGAGCCAAGAGGTAATTAGTTAATTTAATACAATTTGGAATAAAACTGTAACATAAAATGTGGGGAAAGGGAAGTGCTGTCAGGGCATTTTTGTTTGTTTTCTTAAGCTACAGAACCTTGCAAAGGGACTGATGCACCACTGAAAGCATTTTATCTGACTGTAATTTAATAGAGCAGCACAGAGTAGTACACAATTGTGAAGTGGAAGGGAAATAATGTATTGTCAAAACTTTTTACTGATAAAAATGAGCAATTAGCACATCAATTTTTTCAAGTCAGTTAGATTTAGGTCTGGACTTTGACTGGTCCATTCTGACACATGAATGCACTTTGATCTAAACTATCTCTGGATGCATGTTTAGGTTTTTTATTCCGGTGGATGGGGGAGTAACGACCTCAGTCTCAAGTCTTTTGCAGCTTCTAACTGGTTTCCTTCCAGGATTGCCCCTTTATTTACCTCTACCTGTCCCTGCTGAAAGAAATCTTGGCCCTTTGTTATTTTCCTGCTCGGGCTCAGAGTTGGGAATTTAGATGGAAAATGACAGCGTTTAGCAGCTCTGTTTACTCTACATTTATTTCCTTTCTGGACAAAACCTAGGAATCACGGTGCTACTACCCTGTCCACCCACTAAAGGAAAATCAGAATAGATACACTAATGTTTCAGACATCCCTTGTTTATATTAGATTTCAGTGTATTCAATGCAGTTTTATTGTCTGCTATGGAATGTGGCGAAAAGGTAGAGCACTCTGTGTCATTTTACTCTTGTTTTTAGTGTCTTAGACATTTTTCTGCATAATATGAGGGTACATTAGATGCAGTTTTTTTATGTCTGCAACGTTAGCATCATCTGAGCTAACGTTGTGGCTAAGATGAGATAAGATGCTTATTAAGGCTGACAATAAAGGTGAACATTTCGATTGCCTATTTTTTTTAGATATTCCACAATAACTCTAACATTTCTTCTTAGTGGGTAGCTGAAAATCAGTTTGATCAACATGATTATCGTTTTGTTTTTGACAGCTGAAATCCATTTACTTCATTGCTTTCTTCTTACATAAGAGTTAGCAACTATTTATAATTAGATTTATTTGTGTCCGTAAAATTGTAGCCGATAGGTTTGGGGTTTTGTCTTAAAAATCTCCATCTATACAGATAAATAGGGGGTGCAAAATCAAAAACACCTACTGTGACTGAAAAAATGCTTAGATCTGTTCTGCAGTCATCGCTGTCCAGAAGAAAGTCATTGATGAAAGAAAGTTAAAAAAAAAAAGTCTAGTTTGTAGTTTGCTACAAGACATGTAATGGGCACCGCAAACATACTGTATGGAGGAAGGTGCAAATTTGGTTATGAACAGTCGAATATTTTGTGTTAATATTTTTCATTGTAAAAAATGATGTCTGTAAAAATTTTTACACTCATTAAAAAAAAAAAAAATTCTCCATATACATCAGCCACCTACTGGACAGGACAAATTTATATCAGTCTTGAACTGTCGTTGGGGACCTCGCAAAATCAATCAAAGGGACACAAAAGGCTCCCGGGCCACACCGTCCTTTTGCTAGAAGCTTCAAAGCAGACTGAGGAAGAGGTTCAGCTTTAAATTTGTTTGTAAAATAACTCTTTCTCTTTTCAACTCACTTCAGACACAACACAATCCCTGTAAATGAGTGACAATCATTCACTGCATACACATTTTATACAGTGGATGATGTGAAACAAAATTGAAAAAAGGTGGAAAGAATTGGTGGCTTAGACTTAGACCCCCTTTGGTGGTGACTAAACCTCTCTTTGTCTCTCCCTCATGCTAACCTTGATCCCCTTAGCTGCTGTGTGTTAGCAGACAGGCTGCAAGAGATCAACAGCCTGTCTGATAACAAGTGCCTCCGCCAATCAGTCTGTGCTGTCTGGCTGCTGCTTTGGCCTCTAAAAAAGTATCAGTCTCTTTTATGATTGTTTGAATTTAATAGTTTTGATGAAACCATGGAGATGCGAGGGAAATGTGTATCATTTTTTTTATGTGACATCAGAATTTATAATTTGTAAATCATGAACCGCTGAAATTATCTATCAGATCATTTGAATAGCTGTTGGGATAAATTAATTGGCAGAAGATTCATAACTAACCCACTATCCAATTGGTTTCACTGCATATAATCTCTGCTTCTCATGAGCACAAACCGCTAAAATACAAGTTGGGACCCTTCAAATGCCTTGCCAGAGACTTCTGTACATAGCCGAACATTGATTCTGCAGAGGATTAAAGAGGACATTCCTTAACATGTGAAGTAAGCTGCAGGGCAGAGAAGGATTTCCATGAGGAGCCACTCTCATCTCTTCTGCTCCACTGATGCTGCCTACTCAATCAGCTGTAGGTGTCTCCTCTGGCAAAAGTGCTCAAATGTTTCTCCATGGAAGTGCCAGAGGCTGGACAACTGTTCTGCAGCCATTATTAGCTCCTTGATTGTGGTTTACACTGAATGTTTTCAGTAAGACAGCAGATAGTCTGTTATTTCTTGGTGCTCTCTTTGCAGTGCCTGGTATCTGTGGGCTTGGACTCAAAAAACACAATCTGTGTGTGGGATTGGAGGAGAGGGAAGGTTCTAGCAGCAGCTCCTGGTCACATGGACAGGGTAAATACTTTCTTCCCATTTGGTCTACATCACATTGAAATATTGAAAGAAGATTAAGTTCAGCTCTTGGATTTTAATTTTGACAAAATACAGCACAGATATACTTTTCCGTTGTTAAAACAATAACAGAATTTTAACTAGAAACAACTCAGAGATATTTTTATAGCACCTACCAGCACAATAATAAAGGTTGTGTCTTAGTTAGGTCGAAAGATGCAACAGGTTTTTGTTTTAAAACTCATTAAGCAACTGGAGTTTGAAGATGTGTCCTTTTAAAGACATAGTTTGTGATTTTTAACAATCAAAAGCAAATATTATCTGCAAAGCTAAAGTTAAGTAATAGGCCAGCCTTCATTAATATGCAAACATTAACAAAAATGCTACTAAGATCATGTACTATCGGCTAGGCTAACAGCAGTTTATATGCAATTATTGGGTAATATTTACATTAACTAACTCTCTATGCTACCAACATTGTATCTGCTCCCATTAGTCTACATGCTAATGTTGGCATAAGATCTACCAGTAGATAACAATGCCTGTTATGCTTACAAGAACTTTATTCTATTCTGAGCCAAAATTAAACTTTATATTTAATGGCTACCACTAGCTTAGATTAGCTAACGCTGTATGGCATACTAACAACATGTTATCTTTAGCTAATACTTGTTAAATATAATTAAATATTTGTTTAAATGCTAATATTCACTAGCATTTTAGCTAACATTACCTTCTGTACCAGTAGCATAAAAGTGTAAATGTAAGCTTACATTTGAAACTGTACTCCCCTTCCACTTTGTCTGAGAAGGATATATCAGACCCATCCTTCTAATCAGAGGAAAAGAAGGATGCATTTGGAGTAATCTTTAAAATTTATCAGCCTTTGTTGAATCACCTTCAAAGAACACAGCCCCTCTTTCTACTATGCTCACAGAAGCAGTTTATTTGCTATTATTTGCTAAACTTACCCTCGCTAACATGCTAACTTTTGCAGTTTTGTCCCATTAGAAAAAGCTTTTACCTTGAAAAGTTTTTGTAAACCCGATGCATTGAATTGGCTCAATTTGTAGCTGCGGAAATGTTCAATGTCTTTTTCTTTTTTTGCAGATATTTGACATATCGTGGGATCTGTATCAGCCAAACAAGCTCGTAAGCTGTGGTGTCAAACATATCAAGGTAAAGCTATTTTTGTTTATTTCACAAGCAGCTAATCACAGTCTGAAATAGACTGAGACTGTGCCTGATTTGCTGGATAGAAAAGCGATTTTCAGAAAGCTTAAAAAAGCCACTGTCCGTAAAGCTTTGTTTCTGCCCTGCTTGTTCAGCTTTATCTCTCTAACAATATCAAACATTCCTAAAATAGGTCTATGCAAATCCATACCCATGGTTATTAGGCATTTTACATAAGTGGGACAGGCAATGACTCAGAGTCTCTTCCCTCAAATTTGTAGTAATCTGCACTGCAGAGAGGAAGAATGCTCTCTTTCATGGGGACCATGACACTGCCACTCAGCCCCTTCAGTTCTCTCCATTCAGCTTTTGAAAACCCTCCACTGCACAGATGTGCCCACTTCCCTTCCCATCCCGATCTCTATCACTTCTCGTCGAACAAAAATGGTGTGCATAAATCTTCAATGAGTTAATGCAGAGAGTCTTCTCCAAGTCCTCCCTAGGGATATGTGTTTGTGCTCCCAGCCGTGGAGGCTTTATTTCCCAAAACACTGGGAAAAAAATGAATTGTGCTTGGATTGGAAATGCACCCCCTGGCCCTGCAAGGCAAAACAGTGCAGCGTGATTAAATGGGTTTGAATCAGCTAGGCCAGACAACTGTACTTATGTCTCACTGGTGACTCCCTTATCACGATCCAGCTTGACTGGCCTCTCCTCTCATAGTAACCCTCCCCACATCCCCAGAAAGTTTTTCTCCACTGCCATGCTACAGAAATCCCCTCCAATAGTTGCACTCCATCCCCATTCCCCGTTGAATCCTGCAGCTCATACCCTCTTTCTCTCCTCCCCTCCATTTCCCCCCTTCTGGTTTTCTGATGCCAAGGCAATCCAACAATTGTCCCACATAATTCCCCAGGCTTCACCCTGTGGACCATGTGACATCTGCTCCCCTGTCCTGTGCTCGCTCAGCGATTATAGCACTCAGAGCATGCAGAAGATTTAGACCCGGTAATCCACTCACTATGGAGCTGAGGAAAACACAACCTCGTTGGCGAGGACAGTCAAACCTTTGTAGCTGTTTGTATTCAGATTTGTTCAGGATAACTAAGTCAGATCATTATCTTCCTACTGATTGATTATTTAGGGACAGTTACCAGCATTGTTTCTCTTCAGATACTCAGTTTTTATTTACAGGTTAGGTTAAGTAGTATCTTTAAACTGCATTTAGGTATGTGTGCATGCATGTTGTGTGACTGACAACATATTGGCTGCTAGAGACGTGCACTAACCATATTGTAACCAAAACATTTAGGAAGCTATCTAGACCACTCAAATAATTTTAAATGAATAATATTTAGAGTTGCAGCCATCAATCGGGTAGAGATCAGAATTGATTAGCTTTCCTTTAAGGGGAACCTATTATGCTAAATATGCATTTTGCATATTTTTGCATTCTCTAAATAGCCCAAATACTTAGAATAAAAACAACCAGCCATTTTGGTGGCAACAAGTTAATGTTTTTTGGTGTCAGGAAAATGAGTCATTTCAAACATCACAAATCAGAAGGCATTGCCCCTCACCTAGCAACCCCATTGAACCCCAGCCTGTTACCTAGCGACCCCAGCCAAGCCAAGCCACGCCAAGTCCATCACCTAGTAACCCAAGCAGAGCTCCAGCACCTTTGGTTAGCTGGTCTTACTGCTGTATGCACTGTGAAATGGCTGCTTGCGCAGTGCCTTAACAAGACATGAAGGATCTCTGGATGCTTCATGTCTTGTTAAGGCATGTTTTGTTGTTGACCTACCATTCAAAAACCAGTTGCGGCATTCTTGTTGGTTGTGCAGGAGGTGCTACTTCTGCTTTTCAATCAAACATGATTGCTGATCAGCAGGTAATATTATACATTTTTTAGCTTAAATATTAAAATCATATAAAGGTTAGAGATATGCTTGTGCCAAGAGTCATATTTATTACTTTATGTGTTTACTCTGTTGTCGGCAGATTACTCATCCACACGGCTTAAGATAGTAAATTTGTATCAGCAATAATAGGACGTGTCAACGCAAGTATTTCCTTGCCTATTTAATGTAACTGTTAAATTTATTTTTTTTGATATAAGACCATATCAAATCAGTTTTATCTTAAATTGTCACACGTTTATACCCGATTGTAGGGGAAAACACACGTTCTGGAACACAGCACAATTTCCAAATCCAATTTCTGCTATCAAGCTATAACAAAGATTTGAAACACTGTGGTTTAAAAACGGTTCATATTTATTTAATTGTTGTTTATTTACCTCTTCAGTGAAATTCCTTTAGTCTAACTACAGTTTTTTCTCTCTGTACGGAGCATAGAGTCACACGATGTCCCCTGTCAGTCAGCTGGCTGCAACTGTTGGTTTGGAAATAAGCTGTCAACTCAATGCAACGAGGTTCACAGTTGATATTTCATTTGTGGTGTGCAAAAGTACGCTATAATTTCCAGTGAATTTAAATTGAATGATGTAGTAGTTTCCAGTTTGCAACTACAATATATAAGCAGAAAAGACACAGCAGAAAAATGCTAAAAACCATATAAATGAGTCACTTTCAGGGTGAAAAACAAACAAACTTCTTTTAACATATTTGTTACCACTTGTATATCGTATTTGTTATGTTCTTCTGCCCTGAGATCCATCACAAACCCTTTCGGCGTCCGGTCTTCCTTTAGTAATTTGGGACAGTGGGGATTAGCCGGTTCCTGTGTCTCGCTGCCTTATCAGCTGTATGCAGGGAGGACTGTGCAGGCACACTTCCTCCATCCCCACTGCTTCCATGAACACCACAAACCAGCTCATGACACACTTTCATCTCCATCTCCATCCTCCCTGATAACTCACACACCAATATAATTCTCCCTCCTTGACCTTCAGCAAAGATATCTGGCTAATATCACATATTTATTAAAATCTTTCAGAGGATCTCTGGATGCCTCATGTCTTGTTAAGGCATGCACCAGGCTTTGGATGTTTAATGGCGGGGCTGGATTTAAGCCTGTGATGCTTGTCTCTGATTATCGATCCCCCCTGTTAGTGCTGAGCAGCTTTATCAGTCAAGACAACAGGTGTTAGTGAGGGTGCGATGGCCTGTTGCTGTCATGGAGCTCATTTGTTTCCTTTTCATTACCACTTTCAAGTCAGTGCAGGACCTATCTGCTGTAAAACAAACTACTGAATTAGAGAGGAATAAAATAAAGCTGTAATGAACAAACTGTCGCTTTATGTGGAGTAAATATTCCTCCAGGTAGATCGGGGAAAAGGCTGTCAGAGGATTGATGAGTGTGTTGCGGTTTAACGTGCCATTGTCTGCGGTTCAGTATTCGAGACGCCTTCCCTCAGCTACATCCCTGTGACCTCATCTCTATGCAGACAGGGCGTCTCTCTTTCGTTCTTTCCTCCTGCGCTGGATGGATTTAGCCTTCAGATGAGGTCGTGTGCACGCATCCCAATGATGCCGTTCATAAATAATGAGCCTGCGTGGACGTGCCTGTGTCTGTGCATGCTGATCAGGTGGTTTCAGAACTGACTGTTAGTCAGACTGCTTCTCGCCTGAGCAAAACCTACAAGTAACACAAGGGGATGTTTTAATTGAATTAAACTTTGCTGTCTTTGTGGTCCCTTTATGGTTGTTTATACTGTGGATTTAAAAAACCTGGGCAACCCTGTTAAAATACCAGACTTTATGATGTATTAATTAATTTATGATCTATTTTCACCTTTGATGTGACTTAAAGCCTGAACAACTCATAGTCTTTTACAGGGAATTGTACAAATGTAAATAACAGTTGCTTAAGTTTCAGTTGAACGGATAAATGTCTCATAAAAGGTGGGAAAAGTTTTTAAAATATGTAACTGTCTAACTAGGCATTTTAACAATTTTATAGACATTTTATATCCACTGCATTCGAGCAAAAACACACATGACCTTGTGGCACTCTGTTGTTTCCAAATACTGCATAATTGACAATTTGCCCTTTCAGGGCTGGATTAGACAGGAGGATTATTAGCCACAAAGCTGGTTCACAGTCTCATCTTTTTTTCCCCCCAGTTTTGGAGTTTATGCGGTAATGCCCTCACACCCAAACGTGGCGTTTTTGGCAAAACGGGGGACCTCCAGACCATCCTTTGCCTCGCCTGCGCCAAAGACGAAGTCACGTATTCTGGGGCCCTGAATGGGGACATCTACGTGTGGAAAGGAATCAACCTGATGAGAACAATTCAAGGAGCTCATGGGGTATGTTCTCACTATTTTGCAAAAAAAATAAATAAATACTTATACATACATGCTGCAACATACATGTAAGGATGGAATTGGACATGCACGTTTGCTTCATTTGATTCTGCTCAGAAGAGAAGGATCAGCTTTTTGCTCCACAGGATTAAATTATATCTGTGGGATCAACAGCTGGGTGAGGGGGGCAGCCGAATGGGGGATGGGATAATAACCACAGTACATCAGCTTTTTTTATTCCTAAACTTCTTACTAGAGCTTCAGGAAGAGGCCTGCTTATTCATAGAGTATTTGTAAGACAGTAAAAGGCTCTCAGTAGTAGTAAGAGTAAATTCTCCTGCTTATAAGTCTTTTTATGAAATCACAGTTGTATGTTTGCAGTTGCTAAAGCCTTGTTTAATAAATGACTGGATGTAACTGGGACTGGTTGTATCATCCCCTGTTTTTGCTGTGCAGATCCTCACTGACAGCCTGTCATTTTTCTTCCCCAGTCAGGGATTTTCAGCATGAATGCCTGCGAGGAGGGCTTCGCTACAGGGGGACGGGACGGCAGCGTCCGGTTATGGGATCTCAACTTCAAGCCAATTACTGTCATCGATCTCAGGGAAACAGACCAGGGATATAAAGGTGATGTCAAACTGCCTACCTGTTTTTCCTTTAATGAGGGTACAAGTTGTGTTCTCTCAGGTGCCGAAATAATCCTATAAATCTAATTTCTCCAAATTTCTCTTTGGTTTACTAACATTATCCTTCTTGTTTTCTGTTTCCTCCATCTTCTTTACTTGTAATCTTGGACGTAACAGTAGCTAGAGGTGAAAATAGCCGAGGTGGGTAACATTACTGAGGGCGGAGATGAATTCCCATTTCAGTCTGTTTGTAGCAGTCCCCATTGTTGCTCAGCTCTTTCTATTGTTGTTAGCAAGTCTTTTGCTGTTTTTCCACTATGAACAGTTCCCATCTTCATTCAATGTCTTATGGAAAAGGTGAAGTGTTAAATAGAAAAAAATGACTATATTATACAGTTATTCACTCTTGTTGTAATAATTTGATTGTGCTAGATAGATTAAATCAAACCTAAGCTAATCTTAGTTGTAGCGCTGCCTTGCAAAAGTATTTATAACTCTTGAACTCCTTCACCTTTTTTATGTAATACCATACAAACATTTATTTTATTAACTTCACATTTCAAAACATAAATGCTTTAGCATTTTTGACCAAAGTTATTAAGAGGCGCACGTGACTCTGGAGCTGCAGGTTGCAGATCCTTGGTCTATCATGTGGCATTTCAATAAAACAAAGTTTTGAAGAATTGAGGTTTCAACATGTCAAAATAAAGGAAGTTTAAGGGATAGAAATATATTTGCAAGGCATCAGTAGTTCCTGGCCCACTTTTTTCTGTACATAAAATCCACCCTTAAGGCTGAAATAATAAAAAAAAATTGTTGCAGGACTTGATGTTCTTTTTCTTGTCAGTATGGTTCTGATCATGTGTTTAAGGTTTTGTCGTATTGACTGCATGATAGGTAATGCCCAAAGACATTTGCACAGCATTGTATGTGAGCAGCACATGCATCATGCATCTGACTGTAGCTGTACTACCCAGATTCAGTTACAGACTGGCTTGACAACATAATGTCATCATCCTGTACAAATCTCCGTACTAGCCTGCAGATGGCTATTATCACCTCCTGTCTTTAAAACGGCTTTTGTGAGTCTTACAATGACTGTAAAAGCAGCAAATGTGCGTCTCCTCCCATGCTTGCGTGCTTGATGTTTGTTCTGTTTTCACAGTTTGCCTGAACCGTCGTGTGTGTGTGTTTTGGATAGGGCTGTCTGTGCGCAGCGTGTGCTGGCGTGGAGATCATATCCTGGTGGGGACGCAGGACAGCGAAATCTTCGAAGTGGTGGTTCACGACCGCAACAAGCCCTTTCTCATCATGCAGGGTCACTGTGAGGGCGAGCTGTGGGCACTGGCCGTGCACCCAACCAAGCCTCTGGCCATGACAGGAAGCGATGACCGCTCTGTCAGGTGACTCCTGCTCTTCATTTTCTCATATTTTGCTTTTGGACTTTTTGATTTAGACTCTGAGGATTTCTGAAGAGTTCATTTGAATCTGGCTACTTTTTCACTAAGTTGTAGTTCATTGAAAGACAATTTTGTTGCTTGTTAAGATTAATTTAGGCATCAAAAGTTACATTTAGAAAACTAGTGAAGAACTATTTTTATGCTAGACATATAGTCAAATCAAGTCAAGTTTAAATGTATTGCACATTTTTAGCAACAAGACAGTTCAAATTGCTTTACACCATAAAAACATAATGCATTAACCAATTATGAAACAAGCAATAAACAAGACAGTTAGTCAAAAACCATCATTAAGCAAACATACATCAAATATATAGATTAATGTTCCAGTTACTAGGACTCAAAGGCAACTGTAAACAGGATTTAGCATTGATTTAAAGAAACTCAGTTTACTTGCTCACTTTCGATTCTTTGTTGCTATTTGACTGTGGCAGTCTCTGCTTTTTCCCCATTTCCTTTACTGGAAATGTGGAAAAACATCTAAAGAGCCACATGTAGCTGTAGACTTGCAGGTTGCATCATAAAAACAGAATTATGGCAAAGATAACACAGTTTCACTAATAGAAACCATATGTCAGCAAGTCTGCCCCATTAGGCTGATACTGCAGACAAGGATTAGGGCCACTGGGAAAAAGAATTGAATTAAAATCAAGAATTTCAGATTAAAGTCAAAATTCAGACTTTTATTCAGGAGGAGAACCCACTTTCTAGAGGAACATGTCATATTTAGGTTTTCTTTAATGTAAAGTAAAAAGCCAGTGTCTCTAAACTTCCTCCGTGTGATTCATTGTTGGAGATCAATGTAAAGAAATGTTTAGTAGTTTAAAACTTTCACAGTATTATATAGTTTATTGTAATCCAAGACCAAAAAATATTGGAAACAGATGTTTAACTAAAACTGCACATCCCATTAATATTAATCTTTTTCTTTAATTCTACTAAATTTACACTAATAAAGCATTTTAGCTAAAAACATAATGTAATAAAGAGTAACAAAGTTACTCTTTATTACATTATGTAATTACTCCTCTATATGGTTCCTGCTGATTGTGCTGCAGGTTTCTCCTCTGTTCTCACTCTTTTCTGTATCTGAAGGATATGGAGCCTCATAGATCACGCATTGATTGCTCGATGTAACATGGAGGAGCCAATCCGCTGTGCAGCCGTGAGCACTGATGGTATACACCTGGCTCTGGGAATGAAGGATGGCTCATTCACCGTTCTTCGAGTTAGGTTAGTCATACAATCAAAAAAACTAATCATAAATTCCCTTTCTAAATACCCAGTAAATGCACAGCTGTGGTATTTTTTTGATCTAAGCTCTTTATCCACTTTTTTTAGGGATATGACAGAAGTGGTCCATGTCAAGGACCGGAAGGAGGCTATTCATGAGCTGAAGTACTCCCCCGATGGGGCCCACTTGGCTGTCGGCTCTAATGAGAACACTGTGGACATCTATGGGGTGGTGCAGAGGTACAAGAAAGTAGGCGAGTGCATCAGTTCAAACAGCTTCATCACACACATGGACTGGTCCACAGACAGCAAATACCTGCAGACAAACGACGGCAGCAGCAGACGGCTCTTCTACAGGATGCCAAGTAAGTACGCAACCATGAAACGCTCTAAAATTTGACCCTGAAGTAGCTCTTTTTGTGAGATAAACTCTCTTATGTTGAGGTGGGAAAGAGGTGACCAACAGGGAGGAGCTGAAGCTGGTGCAGTGGGCTTCCTGGACTTGTGTGTTGGGCCCTGAGGTTAATGGGATATGGCCCAAATACTCAGATATCAACGACATCAACTCTGTCGACGCCAACTTTAACAACCAAGTTCTGGTAACTGCAGATGACTATGGATTAGTCAAACTGATGCGATACCCTTGCATAAGAAAGGGTAAGAAATATATGTATGCTTTAGTATTTATATATTCAAAGTGTCATACGCCGTTAACCCATCTGTTTTCTCTGGATTTTAGGAGCAAAATTCAAAAAGTATTTAGGTCACTCAGCCCACATAACCAATGTTAGATGGTCACATGACTACCAGTGGGTCATAACGATTGGCGGCGCGGATCACTCAGTATTCCAGTGGAAGTTTATTCCTGAAAGAAAGTCGAAAGAAGCTCTTCATATTGCACCACAAGGTGAGATTTGCCTCCCACCACATTTAGTGAGGAGACAAAATTTTAAGTATGTTTTGTCTGGTTTCTAAGTACAAATATAGTTACTTTTCTCTTAGAAATGAGAAAAAAGTAACTTACAAGCAACTTTTCAGCAACATATAGTAGTTGGTTTAAGTCAATAATTTCTTAATATTTATTTTTTTAAAAAAGTGCTTGTTCCACTGGCAAATTATTTGGCTTAAAACAAAGCATTTGTCCAATGTTAATAAGTCAAATAATCTGCCAGTGGAACTAGTAGTTTTTCATAAATACTAAGGAATTATTGACTTAAAACAAGCTCCTATGTCTTGCTGAAAAGTTACTTGTAAGTTGCTTTTGTCTTATTTCAAGTATACAAATAATTGTATATTTTCAAGTATTTGAAATCTTTTCAAAGTACTTGAATACTTGAAAAGATTTTGTGATTTTGCAGTGTGGATGACATACATTAATAAAGTTTAATGTAAGTAAATAAAACAGTGTAATAATTTGTCTTATATTCTATTAAAATTTTGACTTTATAATTTATAATAAAACAAAAGTTGAGAAAATTATTATGGTCAGAATAAATATAAAGAATAAAGGGAATAAAATAAAACATATATACAAATGTTAGAAATAAAGGACTTTATTACCTAAAAAGCCTTTTTTGATTGTGGTTCACCATTAACCTTCTCCCACCAGCCTCCTGATCTTCATGTGTTAACCTATCAGAGAGATTTCTCCTCATAGCTTATTTTCTTTTTTTATCAAACTATCATTTCTTTAAAGCCCAAGAAAGGAATGTCCGGCACATTAATTAAAACAAATCCAATAAAAGTGACGGGAGCTTGGAAAGTATAATTGCTTTGTCATTCTCCAGTCATATTTTTCCTCAAAGCAGAGTGCAGCTGTGCTCTCTGAAATTACTGCACATTCTAACTGCCTTTCCTTTTAATTTTCCTAATGGATCTTGTGAGTGGTTGCCCTGAGCTGCCAGCTCTGCTTATTGCTCCGCTTTGGCACGGCTTTTCGTTGCTGCATCGGCGTTTTTATACATTTTGCCTGCAGCGTTGTCACCATGGAGCATGACAGCTTAATAAATAGGAGACATCGTAGTGTTATCACATGATCGGTCTGCACTGCCAGGGAAGCTGGCTGTTGTTTGTATAGGGGGATTAGTCTGATGAAGGGGCAGGTGACGGTTTTCTTTTTTTCTCTGGAAGCTTTTATGTAAACTTGTTTTCTGCCTGCAGAGACCTTGGCAGACTCTAATAGCGAAGAATCCGACTCTGATCAGTCAGATGTGCCTGAAATGGATTCAGAAATTGAGCAGGAGACACAGCTCACGTATCGGCGACAGGTTTGTTGCAAGTTTTAACACAAACTGCAGAATCACGTCCATTTTATAAGCAACTTATACAAGTTTATTTTAAATGTATCCAGGTTTATAAAGAAGATCTACCTCAGCTCAAAGAGCAGTGCAAAGAGAAACATCGAGCAACAGCAATGAAGAAGAGAGAACGAGCGCCGGGGAACGGGATCAAGCTGCACTTTATCCATGGGTATGATTGAAGAGAGATGATTTTATTACTTCCAGCTATGCCAGTTGTCTTTTCCCAAAAAATATCACTTCGTACATTGCAGCTACAGGGGCTACGACTGCAGAAGCAATCTGTTCTACACCCAGACAGGGGAGATTGTCTACCATGTAGCTGCTGTTGGAGTTGTGTACAACAGGCAACAAAACACTCAACGATTCTACATGGGCCATGATGATGATATCCTTTGTCTGGCTATCCACCCCCTGAAGGACTATGTAGCAACTGGCCAGGTAGATTCCAAAAGTCAAGTTTTTTTTAGTCAAAAAAACAAACATTAAAGCACATTTCAGATCAATTTATTCCAGTCTGATCAAAAATTTTGATTTGTTCTGATTCTGGGGTTTGTTTCTCCAGGTTGGCAGAGATTCCTCTGTCCACATTTGGGATACAGAAACTCTAAAACCCATGTCTGTGTTGAAGGGTTTTCACCAGCTTGGAGTATGTGCTCTCGACTTCTCAGGTAATGTCTAACCATTCAAGATGGAATATATATAATACCTAGCAAAAGAATTAGTACTTCTTTGAATGTTTTTGAAATTTTCCATGTCAAACTTGCAAGGACTCTTTTTTAAATAAATAATCTGTAATATTAATTTTAAAAAGTACCAGTTCCACTGGCAGATTACTTCACTTATAACATGGGAAACATGTCTTGTTATGAGCGAAAAAAATCTTCCAGTGAAACTAATATTTTTTTAATCAATGTTAAGAAATTGTTGACTAAAAACAAGCTTATATGTCTTGCTGAAACGTTACTTGTAAGTTAGTTCTGTCTTATTTACAGTAAACTAATATATTTGTTCTAGAAACTAGACAAAAATGCTTGGTAAGATTTTGTCTACTCACACTCTGCTTTCACAAGCTACAGAGAACTTGTAAAGAATGAATTTAATTATTTCGTAAGGCAGCCAATTTAGAAACAACAGTAAAAATCTATTTCTCCCGTCTTCTAGTCACGGTTGTCTTAGCAGCTTTCAGGTAGAGCTCCTCATCTCTCTGTCTTTAATTAGGCCCAGATAGACGTGTGGCACAGATCAGTGATCCGTCTGCTGCAGATCTAACCGACTTGGGGGCTTTTATGTCGCTAATAGGAACCAAACTTCAGTGGAGCAAAGTGAGGACTGGCTTTCTTATCGCTAATGTGCTTAATTATTTTTTTCCCCTTCACAGCGGATGGCAAACGTCTGGCCTCGGTCGGCCTGGACGACAATCACACCATTGTGCTGTGGGACTGGAGGAAAGGCGAGAAACTCTCTGCCATGAGGTTAGTGTAAAGCAGTTGAATCATACGTTTGCCCCTGTGGCCTGGTGCTGCGAAGATTCGACCAACCTCACTGTTAATTCAGCAGAGTGCGACTTACTTAAATATGGACATTTATGGATGAGAGTTAAATTGGAGCCACTTTGCAGCTGAAAGCTGATTAAAATGAGAAGTGGATAGAAAGGGAATTACTTTCTATTTTACGGGCTCCTCAAGAGCAACACTAAACCCTGCTGAATGGTTCCTGAGTTTGCTAAAGGATATTTGCTTTACATCCTTAATTGAAAGGAACTTGAAGTAAGGAATCAGTAAAATCTTATCTTTGCTAAGAGATACCTACAGCAAAATATGTTGTTTTGTCCTTTAGCAAAATGGTTCACAAAAAGAAATAGTAATTTGAAAATGAATCATCTTTTTACAGATTTCTCCTTTTTGCTTTTTTGTCACACTATATTTCAGAGCATCAAAAATGTTGGGTATAATAATATTAGTAATTATATAATGCAGTTTTCAAATCATATTAAAGGAAATAAGCTATGCAACCAACCTGCACATTTGTTCACCTCTGAAAAAATAATATTTTGGAGTGGCTAATCAAAATCTGAACTTAAATGCGGTGTCGTAAACGGGCCTTTCATGCTTGAAATCTGGTTGAATTAAAACAACTTTGCAAAGAACATAGGGGCAAAATTCCTCCAGAATAATGTGCAAAGCTCATGCTTAATGGCAGCTGTTTCCATGAAGTGAAGCATAACTAGTTATTAGGTATCACGTTTGCTTGGATAGCAATTTTTTCCTTAATAAATGAAATCACTGTATTTACTCAGATTAACTTTGATATTAAATGTGTTTGATGATCAAAATCGTTGAAGTGTGATAAAGAAAGATAGACAGAACAGTAAATATGTCATTAAAAGTTAATGTTTTAACATCATTAATCTGTGACAGAATTGCTTTCTTTTCTAGCAAAGGCACGTGGATAATTTTACAAGCCTTGAATTGTGAATTCCCTTAAACCTTGACATCTTCTATTAGCTCTTTCGCCTCAAAAGTTGCAATATCAAGAAGCAACTGGTCGAAAAGGCTGCTAAAACATCGATATAACATAAATAACCGTTTCACTATTCTCAGTCATTCAATGGAAATGTTCCCCTCCTGGCTGCTTTAGAGCAAGTGCAGTGCAGGTTGCTCCCAAGGCTCTTAATATGCCGCAGGGACAGTCTGGAAAAGCATTAATCTCCTTTGCAGACCCTGGTTGTGCAGCGCAGTGAGGTGCATAGAGCTGACTTGTACAGCATCACTGTCTCATCTTTAGCCAGAGAAAGAGGTGGTGGTAAGAGCCACAGAGGATGCAGAGAAAGGCAGATATTCTAAAGAAAGTCTAGACTTTAAATAAAAAAAATCAGGCAAACCACTGAGTTTTTTTTAACTTATAGGTATTGTCTTTTAATTATGTGAATTATATTTATATTGTAGCTTAAATAAATAATTTTTTATCTAAAAAATTTTCAATAATATCCAGGAATATTTATATTTATTTATATATTTAATATTTATGAAAATTTAAAATTTATTTCAAACTCCTTCATAATATTTTACATAAATTAAAGACAATTGTTTCATAATCACATTTTCACAAGTCAAATTATAAATCACTGAAAATTGCAAACAGCATAAATGTAATACATAAAACATGAACATAAAATACAATAACTTGCAAAAATATTCACACCCTTTCACATTCGGCAGCGTCATGCTGTGGAGATGCAGAGATGTTACAGGCTGCAAAAGATTTGAAGTTCAGCTTCCAGCTGAACAACTCAAAGAATAAAGTCCAAGTGATTCAGATCAAAGTGTATCAACACTAAGAATGACCTAGTCAAAGTCCAGACCAAATTCCAAATATAAACTCTCAAATTTCAATTTGAGAGAACTGAAAACTGATGTTCACAGATGATCTCCACCTAATCAGACTGATCGTGATTTTGAGGTATTTTGCAAAGAAAAATGATATAATATTTCTGTCTGTAGATCTGTGGAGCTACTTGGTTCTGTTATTGCTCCAGAAAAGTTAGTTTTGACTCAATATATTGTTGTATCTCATGAAATGCCACTGAAATAAGACAAAATGCAACTTAATTTAATTGCAACCTGACAGATGTTAAATAGTTTCATGGAGTATGAATACTTTCAGAGACGTTGAACAATTGTTGCTACTTTTAAGACAAGTAAATACACTTAAAATATGTATGCTAGGTTGGATATACAATATGTGTGTTGTTTTTCAGAGGAAGCAAGGACAAGATATTTCTAGTCAAAATAAATCCCTACCTACCCGACAAGCTCATCACCGCTGGTGTGAAACACATGAAGTTTTGGCATAAAGCTGGTGAGACTTTGCTTTTTTTTTTTTTCTTGCCATGTTCACAGAATTAGACTCTAACAAGCAGAAACTCTCTCTTGGCTGTGACACATTTCAGAGCCAGTTTACTGTCTGCCTCTCTTTTAGGTGGTGGTCTAATTGGACGCAAGGGGAACATGGGGAAGACGGAGACGATGATGTGCGCTGTGTACGGCTGGTCAGAGGAGATGGTGTTTTCAGGCACATGCACAGGAGACATTTGCATCTGGAGAGACATGTTCCTGATGAAGACGGTCAAAGCCCACGATGGCCCTGTTTTTAGCATGCATGCTCTGGAAAAAGTGAGTTGCAGAATCAAAGGAAAGGTTTTTATTTTCTTCTGACTTTATGTTAATTTCGGGTTTAGCTTTCTATTTTTATTGTGCGTAGAGCGCTCTTACATATGCTCTGGCAGTGGCATATGTAAGAAAGCTACTACCAGACTGAAATCAGACTGGTAGCATTACAGCTGTGACACTTTTTCCCCTTCAGGGCTTTGTGACTGGTGGAAAGGATGGTATTGTAGCTCTGTGGGATGACACTTTCGAGAGATGCCTGAAGACTTACGCTATAAAGAGAGCTGTCCTAGCTCCAGGCTCCAAAGGTAAAAAAAAATCCCATTCCCAATTACCCTCCTCTGTCTTGGATCATTCACCCTCTTCATTTACAGAATTCAGCTAATTTATGAAAATACATATTATGTAAAATTCACATTTTGCACATTTATACTTCCACTTGGGTTTCAATTGCTTCTAAATCACTTAAAAATTACAAAAAGCAACTACCTCGTTGCTTTTGGTAAGATTTTTGTTGTCTCCCGATTGTTAAGTCACTTTCTATGGACGCTGTGCCGTTTCCTAGCCCAGTTCCTCACCTAGCAACCTCAGTCACGCCCCGTTACCCAGAAACCCAAGTGGAGCTCCAGCATATTTAGTCAGCTGGTTTAACCGCTGTATGAGCTGTACAATGGCTACTGGAAAAGGCAAGTGTTTTGTCCTTCCATAAACCACTTGCTGCATTCTTGCTGGTTGTACAGGAGACTCTACTTCTACTTTTCAAAGATGTACAGTTGTATAATTTCACATATGTTTGCACCTATTTTCACATGCGAGTGTAAACATTGAGTTGGGGTGGTGTGGCCAGCAGCAGCGTATTTGGATTTAAAGTGAAAAGAGGCTCTAAAACAGCTCATTCTGAAAGGAGATCAAAGTAGGCTGAACTGACCTGACGTAAATTTCATTATCTAATAATAGTTTTGTGCAAAACATGTAATGAACATGTTATGTACTGTATAGCCCATAGATCTATATTTAACTGTTGAAGACGGTATATTAGTTCACCTTTACAAACATTCAAGGTGTTACATATTGCAGTTTTGCTTTAAGACTTTATTGTATATATCATTCCCTCTGCAGGGCTTCTGCTGGAGGACAACCCCTCCATACGTGCCATATCTCTGGGCCACGGCCACATCCTGGTTGGGACCAAGAACGGCGAGATCTTGGAAGTGGACAAAAGTGGCCCCATCACTCTCCTTGTCCAGGTGGGAGAACAAAAAAAATACACCATCCAACTTTCGAAAGTATGTATCATGCTCCTTAAACTTTTTCACATTTTATCACATTACAAAGGCAAACTTCAGTGTATTTATTAGGATTTTACAAAACACACCAACAGAATAAAATGGGTATTGTTTTGTATAAATAAAGGAATGCACAGTTCTTGCATACTATCTGCAGAGGCATTCACAAATGAAAGCTAGAGCAGTCCTGTTTGCAGGTCACCAAAGACCAGAAAGGTCAGAGATAAAGTTGTTTAAAGGTTTAAAGCTCCAGAAATCCACAGTACAAAGGAAGAAAATGTTGACAGACAATCATTAGTTGTACCCTCCACAAATCCCCCAAAAATCTAAAATGCTTCTCTTTTAAGCAAGAGTCTGCCTCTGACAGTTTGA
Source organism: Brachyrhaphis roseni (assembly GCA_903066815.1). Lineage (NCBI taxonomy): Eukaryota > Metazoa > Chordata > Actinopteri > Cyprinodontiformes > Poeciliidae > Brachyrhaphis > Brachyrhaphis roseni. The sequence continues at coordinate 36,649 of CAEFZY010016114.1, forward strand.
ATACCGTGGACTCATCATTTTGTGTTCTGGAGTTGTATGCCCTGACCTTAAACCTGTGGAACGAAGGGCTTCGAACATTAGAGTCATGCAAACTGTTGGTCATTTTAAAATCTATAAACCAGAGTCTTATATCTGGCCTTTATTTCCAGTGGAGCCGAATATTTAACCTTTTGCTATATTTTTATCCATCCACCATGAGAGGCAGGGTTCTACAAAATATTGAACTAACGTGGCTGAATTACAGTTCAGGCCATACTTTTAAAAAATTGTTTTAATTATGTATCATTTCCCGTCATCATCAGGGTTTTGTCAGTCTCTTACCTAAAATCCCAACAAAAAACCCTAAAATTTGTGGTTGAAATGTGACACACTTGAAAAAGTTTAAGAGTGGTGAATAATTTTGTGAGGCACTGTTACTGAAGGTTACATCAGGCTTTGATTTTTTAAGTGTACTGAAAACCAAATGGCCAAATATTGTCACTGACAAATAATTTACCTGGGATTTAAAAAGCATGCTTGTGCATTCATCTGTTGTGTGGCTTTCAGGTGGATAATAATGGTGCAAACTAATCTGTAGAGATTCAGAGGTAATAATACTGATGAATTAGTGCCAATAAATAAAGAAATTGTTAATTTGGTTACGTGATCCTGGAGTTTCCTCCCTATCTTCTTGATTGTGGACAAAAAGAACAAAGGCTCTTGCCCTGCTGATGCAGATTTCAACAGATGGGATCGATTCATGTGAAACAAGAAACTGAATTTGCTCCTGAATCTGGTCTCTAGGTAACAAGCGAGCTAGTTGAATCAGAATGTAAGTGATAGACCTTGCTGTGAAGACGGTGCAGTAAGTAAAAGGTTATATTGTGTGCTGCAGATCGCTGCTTCTAGTCTTTTAGCACCCTGTTTTCCCTCATCACCTGTTCCTGGATTAAATATTTATCCTCTGGGATGTGTCTGCAGGGTCACATGGAGGGTGAGGTGTGGGGCCTGGCCACTCATCCCCACCTCCCTCTCTGTGCCACAGTCAGCGATGACAAAACCCTGCGCATATGGGACCTCTCGCCCAGCCACTGCATGCTGGCTGTGCGCAAACTCAGGAAAGGTTTGTCACATTTAAAAACACCAAAGGATGAATATATTTTCCTGACAGCGAGTGTGCTGGTTTCAGGGCTTTAACAGACAACCTGTGCTCCACAGGCGGCCGCTGCTGCTGCTTCTCCCCAGATGGGAAAGCCTTAGCGGTGGGCCTGAATGATGGCAGTTTCCTCATTGTGAACGCAGACACCCTGGAGGACCTGGTGTCCTTCCACCACCGCAAGGACATCATCTCCGATATCAGATTCTCTCCAGGTTGGCAGTTCACCTACACATTTCTTTAGTGGGCGAAAAAACTCCTCCTGATGTAAATAGAGCTCTTAAATCCCCGTGCCCTTCAGAGCAGCTGGGTTTACGGCGAGTAGGAGGCTGGGCTGCATATCAGCAGGTATACATGTTTTTCCCCTCCCGCTGTGAGTCAGGGGGGAACAGACCGCTGCAGGCCTGACCCAAATTAATAGCTTTCTGTAACAAGGCCAGACAGAGAAGCAGCAAGAGGGGAATGAGAAACAGTGGGGGTTGACAAAGTGAGAGCAAGAAACTAAACTCTCCTTCGCCTGGACACTTAATCTTCAAAGAGATCCTGTTTCTTCACGCAGCATCCATGGATTCCTGACACAGCTGTCAGTTAAAGTCTCAGGATACAAAATGGGCTTTTAGTACTGTTAAAATGATAATTATTTTAGTTAAAGTACACACAGCTGTCTTCCCAAGGCTAAAATTTGACAAAGGGTCTAAAATTTCCACTTTAGCATTTAAAGTTACAGTTGTGGTCAGAACAATTTGGGGTTTTAATGATCCATTTGATCTGCTCTTTTTCAAGGGTGGAATAATTATATAACAAGAATCAGGTACATTGTAAGTGTCTAAAGATGCAGTATGTAACTTTTTAAGATTTTATGCTATAAGACTGATAATCTGTGAAAAGATTGATCTCCTCTGCCTCCTTCCTGAGCTGCTATTGCCGTCTGAAGAAATGCACCGCTCCCAATCAAAAACAACCAATCACAGTCAAGGGGAATTGTCTTATTGCTGTCAGTCAATCTCATGTACCCACTGCTAAATGTGCTAACGGCAGAGAAACAAACAGTTTACCCACAGACATCAGTAGCCATGATAACTAGCCTGAACATTCATGACAGCCTGTGCTAGTTGCAGCATAGCAGAGAGAAACAAGAGAAGATGGAGGGGGATGAGCAGCGCCACACAGAGAGGTGATTGACATATCTAAGACCCTCCTTTTGGCTCTGATTGGTTGTTTCTAGATACCACTAGAGGAAAGCAGAGGAGCTTGTTCATTTTTTCACAGATGTCCCATCTTATGTTGTCACAACATAATGGCAGTGTCAACAACAATAAAAAAAAATAGTTTAAAAGTTACATACTGCAGCTTTAACTGAGCTCTCTTGTTATGAGCAAGTTTGTCCTTAAAATGAAAAAGTGTCTTGTTAAACCAAGAAAACTTTCTGATAATAATAAAATGAAAACCTGTACTGACTCAAATTGTGACCTCAGTTCATAGGAAAGTGTTTAGGATGTGAAAGAGCAGCTCAGATCCAAAACAAATCAAAGCTGCTTCCTGGGAATGGATAAAGTAGGTTAACAATAAGCTTGTACAATGACTTTGACCTCAGCCTTAATAAAAATGCATGAAACCATCCAGTTTAACTGAACTCTACCAATCCTGCCAAGCAGAGAGGTCCAATAAAAACCCAGCCAGAATTATGCCAGTAGCCTGCTGATTGCAACAAAGTGTGTGCGATTTCTCTGCGCTTCTAAATATAAAATATAATTTATATTTGAAGAATATGCAAAAAATATACTTTCTTGCAGGAAATCTTTGCTAGAATGATTAAAAATTTTATTTTTTATTGGCTCAGGAGCCGGGAAGTACCTCGCAGTCGCCTCAGGAGACAGTTTTGTGGATATTTACAATGTAATGAGCAGTAAACGGGTGGGAGTGTGCAAAGGATGCCTCAGTTACATCACCCATCTGGACTGGGACAAGAGAGGTAAACAGGACTCTTAAGGCATTAATGTTTTTATTGCTTTGCCTCTGAAATAGTTGTGAACAAAATTAAAGTCTCTCTGGATTCTTTCATTCACAGGAAAACTCCTCCAGGTCAACACGACAGCGAAAGAGCAGTTTTTTTTCGAAGCTCCTCGTGGCAAAAGGCAGACCATCCCTGCTTCTGAGGTAAGCAGGGTGGGGGAGAATAGACGCAGGATCAGCCGTGGCTGTGGCGCCTCCAGCCCACGTTTTCCCCTCGGGATCAGACGAGACTAGGCGAAGGGCAGTGAAGCATTAACACGGCCCATTTTTCACCAGTATCGTTCTAATTTGGGCCATGGAAGTGGGATAGTGTTTGTGGTCTTGCGTTAATGCGTCGTGACATTCAGGCACCTTGCGAGGCGCGCAGCGGAGGGGCACATTTACAAAATAAGTGTCAGAGATGATAGATGCTGTTAGGTCGAGTCTCAGTGGAGAATGACACATCCTTCTTAGGCATCTATCTTCTCCTCACATTCATTACATTAGTCTCCTGTAGACATGATCAGATGTGGCCGGTTTTTCTGCTCACTACTCAAATAAACAATATATACTTACCAACTCATTGTAATAGATGTGGTTATATTAGTTTGAAAACAACCACAGGTGTATAATGTTCACCAGTTTAGGTGCTGGTATTGTTTATGTAAAGTCAGGTTAATCCAGTGAATATTTACTTTATGTAGCGGTGACTGATTTAAAACATCCAAGGAAAAAAGTATTCAGACGTGTTGGATTTTTCCACATTTTATGACATTGTCACCATAAATCTTATTTTTGTTTTACTGTAAATTTGTGATAGAACGACACAAAACAGCACACAATTATATAGAAGACCCAGAAGGAAAATCCTGCATATTTTTCACATTTTTAAAAATGAAAATCAGAAATATTTGGCATGCATTTCTATTCTGCCACCCACAGTTTTCCCCCTGGTTAAACTTTAGAGTCCAGTTGTGTGCAATCTCAGTAAACACATCTGTTCTCTGGAGTATTGTAGCTGTAATGTAAGACTCTGGTTAAATATTTTTTTATCTTGGAGTGTGAAAACTTATTTTACCCACATCTTCCTTAGAATTTACATTATTAAGCTAACACAGCTTTGTTATTGTTATCATCGGCTTGAGTCTGGGTGTCGTTTGTCTGACTCTGAATGCTCTTGTTGAAAAGCAGCCTTGGTGAATAAATCTCTACTGACGTGTTTCAGGTGGAGAAAATCGACTGGAGCTCGTGGACGTGTGTCCTGGGGCCGTCTGTTGAAGGCGTCTGGCCTGTGATCAGTGAGGTCGCAGAGGTGACCGCTGCCTGCCTTAGCAACGACAGGAGGGTGCTAGCAACAGGAGATGACTTGGGATACATCAAGCTTTTCAGATACCCTGTCAAGGTAAAAGACCCTACTTCTTATAACTATGAAGTGTTACCAATGAGGGGAAAAGATTTAACTGTTCATCAACAAACACTCCATGTTGGGTTGGTGTGAAATAAAAAGCACCTCACTGTTAAGTACAGTATTTCTGATGGTGTGGGCTATTTCTCCTCTAAAGCTCCCTGGAAGCTTGTTTGAGTACCTTTCCCTTTGGAATACATACCAGGACATTTTTTATAAAAAACAAATCTGGTACCATTTGCTTTTAAATTAAATGGGTGATTATAGAGTCTTTCAACAGGCTAATGATCCAAAACAAACACCAAATCAACATAAAAATAGAACAAAAAAATCACACAATGGTGTTTTCTTTCAACACCTTCTGACTTGAACAATAGCTTTTGGATTTATGCAGATATTATGCTAATGTTGTGTTAATGTCACAAGTGTTGAAAAGATGTTGTTGCTTTTCTCTCCAGGGGAAATATGCAAAGTTCAAACGCTATGTGGCACATAGCACACATGTCACCAATGTGCGATGGACCCATGACGACAGCCTGTTGGTGACAGTCGGTGGGGGCGACACCTGCCTCATGATCTGGGCCCATGAGCCTGAGGGCCTGCGGGAATTCAAACTCTGTGACAGCGAGGAGTCGGACATAGAAAGCGAGGACGATGGAGGCAAGAAACAAACTCCTGTTTTGGGTTTAAACATTCAGACGCTGCTGTTACATTAAAGATTGCTATTTTGTTTCACTTTCATTAGGCTACGACAGTGATGTGACAAGAGAGAACGAGATCAACTACACCATCAAGGCCTTATCTACCAACATGCGACCAATGACAGGGGTGAAGCCCCACCTGCAGATGAAGGAGCCCTCCATTGATGAAAGGTATTTATTATCCAAACTGTGATGGAGTTTTCTCATCTGCTCATGTCCATATGTACTTTACCCTTTTCAAGCGTTTTTTTTTTCTTCTTTTGTGTAAATTCTCTTCTTTTAATTAACTCTGCTTTTTCTGCTCTCCTTTAATGGCTGTCCATCTCTGATTTTCCTGCTACACTCTTTTCTTCCACATGAAGGCAAGGGGTGGTCAGGTAAGTGCTGGTAATGTGCTGATTCTGAGGGACTTCAATGGGAAAGAACAAACAAAAAGTCAGGGAAAATATGTTTGTAACTCTTGTAGGTGAAATTATATAGTCACCTCACAGTTTAAACAAAGAAGCAGATTTTATGTTTTTGGTGCCAGGAGGCATTCGGCTAAAGTTAACCACCGAAGCTTGGATTTATGCTCTTTAAATTTTAGCTCAACAAACTGGATAGATTCTAGTTAAGGTGGATCCACAGTGGCTTACAAAAGTTTTTTTAAATCGCTTGAAATTTCTTAATATTTTGTCAGTTTACAGTTACAATATTCAATGTATTTGACTGTTGTTTGGGAAATTAAATTAATAAAAAAGTATATTGTGAAGTAGAACAACATCAGGCAGGGTTTTTTTCCCCACACAAAAACATAAAATTACATAAAATAAAAACAGTGTGGCTTGCATTTTTGTTCAAGCTCAGTCAGATGTAATTTTTGTGTACATGCATTTTCAGGTCTTGTCATTGGTTTTCTGTTTTTTTAAGACATTAACAAATTGCTTCATACTTAAACTATGCCATTGTTGCATTGGCTGTTTGTTGTTTTGCTGCTAGAAAGTCTCAGGTCTTCTGCATCCTCTAACTAGTTTTCTTTAAGGATTATGCTGGATTTAGCTTCTTATCAACGCTATGCAGAGCTCTGTTAAATGTTAAATGTTAGGTTTTTCTTTTGGAATTTGATTTGGTGGACTTTATTTAATGATATCAGAGTAAAGAGAGTGTTAATACAAATGCTTGCCACACTTTTTAGATTTTTACTTAGAATATGGAATATGGAAAACCATTTTGCCCTTTCTCACCCATTTTGCCCTTTATGACAGACTATCACCATTTGTGATAGTCTGTCATAAAGTACGATTGAACCTGGTCATAACAAGACAAAAAGTGAGATCGTTCAAGGGAATATGAATGTTTTGCAGTGGATGCAGACACTGAAATCCAGTTTTGACGGGCCTATTTAGCAGGACCTATTCGGCTAAAGAATACAACTGACATTTAAAACAATGCTCTTTAAATTTCAGTTCAAAAGATTTAAACATGCAGTTATTAAATAACTTCAATTTAAGGTGGATTTTTATTCTGCAACTCGGAGGAGTTACATTTTAACTGCACATCTAATATTAAAAGACATATTAACTATTTATAAATCTCAATCTGTCATTCTTTAAGTCTTTTTTGAAGAATGCCTGTTTCTGAATTTCACACATTAATCATCTTGCAGTATCTATCGTGCTCTGCGGAAACCTAGTCTTCTGCTTGTTTCTGATTGATTTTCACATTTCCTCTTTGATGATGCCAGCTTTCCATGCAGCATCTTCTGGTCCACATTAATCAGAAATATACTAGAGCTATATTGGAAAATTCAGTGGGTAATACTTTTTTCTTGTTTTCTTGCTTGCTTTTGCTGTCATGAAGAGGGTCGAGGTAATTATCTTTTTCTTGTAGATTTCTAAAATGTGAGTAGAGAATGGAGGAGCAAAAATGTTTTATCATGTTTCAGCTTTGTTAAACTGAAATAAATATTTGAAAATTACATTTTATTTTACTTTGATCAACTTTAATGCTAATCAAACTTTTAGACTTTCTTTTTATTGCTTATTAGCAATAAGCAATAAACTTAATAACTAAGCACCTCTGTCACTGAATGCTTCACCCTGCATGTCTGTGCAACTTTCAAATAAAACGTTAGATCATCATATTGCTTGACTCCACTTTAGTTGATATTGAATCATCTCTTGTGGTCTTCATATTTTTCTCCCAATAAGTCTGACTTTACTTTTTATTTTTAAAGTGTTTTTAAAGATGGGCAACATATTTTTTACTGTTTCTCAAAGATGTGACTGTGAGATACTTTTGGTGAGCTTAAAAAATGTTGCCGAAGGCAAAGGGAATACTTTTTTATTGCACCCACTAAATATTTTGCACCCATATGGTGTAATGTAATTGCCATCATTATGATCCTCATTATGGCCATCATGAGCTGCAGGAGTTTGCTCATCCCAGCTGTCTGTTTCAGGCCTCCTGTCAGCAGAGCGCTGCCGCAGCCTGAGAAGTTGCAGACCAACAATGTGGGCAAGAAGAAGAGACCCATCGAGGTGAACTTCTCCTCATCTTCACCAAAACATAGCTAACTGATACAGAGACACACATAAAGGACTGTATATTAGCAGAGGGAAGCTTACTGCAGAGCTAATGTGTCAGATGCAGCTCCCTCCTTGGGAAGCTGTGATGATGCTGTAATTGAATCATTTGTGCCGTCATCTGGCTCTGGGCATCGCAGTTGTCATGGAGTTAACCTTTTTGACTCTGACTGTCTTCTTCTCTCCCACAGGACTTGGTCCTGGAGCTGGTGTTCGGTTACCGTGGCAATGACTGCCGCAACAACGTGCACTACCTGAATGAGGGGGCGGACATCATCTACCACACGGCCTCAGTCGGCATCGTGCTCAACCTGACCACCTGTAAATAGTTTATTAGACAATATGATTATTGACTGACAGATACAATTTAATTTTTTGTTTGTTTTTTTTTCTGTATTTTCTGACAGTTTGCCAAAGTTTCTATGTTGAACACAGTGATGACATTTTGTGCCTGACAATCAATCAACATCCCAAATTCCCCAATGTGGTGGCAACTGGACAAGTAGGTATGTTTGTGAGAAGTCGGCCTCTTGTGATTTTTGCATTAAATGTGAGGATTATTTGCCCAGCTGATACCTGATTAAACAATTTAACAATTTATGATGAAGTAAAATAAACTGAAGTACAAATGTGCAAAGTAGAATACACAGAAATTTACAGTGCAGTGTCAAAGCAACTAAAATAAGCAAGTAAAGTTTATTTTTTTATTAAGTGTGCATGTCTGCAAATTATGAAATTAATGACAAATTATAAATGGCTTAAAATATGTTGGAAATAAAATTTTTCTGCCTCCTTTTCTGCCTCCTTTTCCCTGACACCCCTAAATAATATCAAGTGAATGCATTCAATAGTCACCTAATTAGTTATTTGGAGTCAATCTCTGTGTTTTTTAATCACAGTATAAATCCAGAAGTTCTCTGAAAACTTTCAGAGGTTTTATAGAGATTATTATTAAACATACAGCATCATGAAAACCAAGAAACACAGCAGACAGGTCAGGGATAAATACAAATAGACAATTTTTCTGAGATTTATTTATATATATATAAAAAAAGCTATGTATACTTTTTCATCCACTCATAGTTATGTGCTGTTTCATTCATTTTATCGCCAAATTTTGATAAAACACAGTTTGTGGTTGTAAAGTGACAAATTGTGAAAGTGTTCAAGGGCAGTATACTTTTGCAAAGCACTTTATATCATAAAAAAAACTGATAGAAAAGCTGTAAAAGCTGTAAATTTTAAAAATTTTAATTAAAAATTAAATCTGAACGCTATTTCAGATTTGAGAAATTTTATTTCCAAAAGCTACTGTCATAAAAAAAGTGTCATATTTTAAGTAAATCACATTTTCTATTTTACAGGTGATACTGGTGACATGTCAGGTAAGACATTTCCAAAAATCTTAAGAAACTGTTGAGTACTGGAGAAAATACCTTAAGAAAGTTAGATTACTGTAATAGGTTTTGAAGATAAAATTTAAATAAGTCAATACACAAATTAAACTACAATCATGTAGTATGTGCTAAGTAATAAAAAAAAAATAAATTAAAGTCACAGGCGTGAAAGATAATCTAATCTAATCGGACTATGTCTTCTCCTAAGCCACGTCTCCTTCCATTCATGTGTGGGATGCCATGACCAAGCAGACGCTGTCGGTGCTGCGTTGTTTCCACTCCGGTGGCGTCTGCTCCGTCAGCTTCAGCGCCACGGGACGGCTCCTGCTGTCTGTGGGACTGGACCCTGAACACACCGTCACCATCTGGAAGTGGCAGGAAGGTAATCCAGGAGGAGAATCTCCTCAGATTTTCATATTTACTCTGGATTTCAATTCACTTTAATTGATACTTAGAAATACTTTATGTATTTTCTAAGACAACATTATGTAAACGTTGTCATAACTTGTATCTCTGCTTCTGTGGAGCAGAGATGAGATTGTTTAACGAAATGACACCATCAGTCATTGAAAAGCACTGCTAATCCACCTCAATTGCTTTTGCTGCCCTCTGTCTGGCTGTGTGGTTAGAAAGTCAGGCAGGGAGATGTTGGAGTAGGGGATATAAAAATAGTTTGAATTCCTCTTTCTTTCTCAGCTCTTTTATCATGCTTTGCATTCCTTTTGCTTCTCTGGAAGTTGAGCTATTGAAAACAATACCTTGTTGCCATGGTTACGCACTACAACAACTATTCGACAGTAAGAAAAGCATCCAAAACCAGAGGAAATAATTTTTCAGTCAAAACATTTTGATTAAAAGGCTACATAAGGAACAAATCAGCTCTAGACTTTAACTTTGACATAATTCTTCTGCTGCTCTCCTCTGGTTACCTCAGGCGCCAAAGTGGCCAGTCGGGTCGGTCACACACAGAGGATCTTTGTGGCAGAGTTTCGGCCCGACTCGGACACACACTTTGTGTCGGTGGGGATCAAACATGTGCGATTCTGGACGTTAGCGGGTCGAGCTTTGCTCAGCAAGAAAGGTGTCCTGAGCTCCATAGAGGACGCCCGGATGCAAACCATGCTGTCTGTAGCATTTGGAGCTGTAAGTAACTATTAGCATCTTTAGCATCCCATTATGCCTAATTGTTTTAAAAAAAAATCTAACTCTGTAAACCTTTTGTCTCTTAATTATGTGAAGCTTTGCTTAATCATGCTGTGAACTGTTTTGCATTGCTTGCTCTGCTCTCTTAGGCCACTAGATTAGTGCAGATTTGTTTTCTTTTCAGAATAACTTGACATTTACAGGTACCATAAGTGGGGATGTGTGTGTGTGGAAGGAACACATTTTGGTAAGAATAGTGGCCAAAGCTCACACGGGCCCCGTGTTCACTATGTACACCACTCTGAGAGACGGCCTCATCGTCACGGGAGGCAAAGAAAGACCGTAAGTGCTTCTGTGTTCACTAAAAGTTGTGGTAAAAAGATTATTTTCATCACATTCAGCACAGTCATGGGAATAAAAAGGACTCTCTTGCTGCTTGCATAGATATTGAAGAGGGCAAACAAATTGTTTCCTTCACAGTCTGACGCACAACAATAAGGAGAAATGGCCATAACGGCCTTAAAGAACAAATAATTGCTCCTCATCCAATCATGAAAGGATCGTAGGACCTTTTTTTTATTACTTTCAGTATTTAAAGATCATTAATTTTAAGTGAAAAACATTTAATAAAGCAGCCAAGCTTCCCAATAGTGAACATCTGAGAAACAACAAAACTCCAGTAACTTCATCTTACCAAGTATTTCTGTCTAGTTTTTAGTGCAAATATCTGTTAAACATGGTGCTGGAGGAGTTGTGGTTTGGACCGAGCCAAATTACAGTCACTGAGTTGAACATCTATGTGTGCCAAAGTAATCTAGAGAGAAACTTGGTTCAGCTTGGGATCCAAAAGAAATCAGCAAATCTACAGCAAAATGGCTGAGAAAGGTAATACTGAGAGCATTACAGTGATCAGTTCAACTCCAGACATCAGCTTGGCTGAATTATTTTGTTGGAACCTTGAAAGGGTGAAATAGCAAAAATTCCTCTAAAGCAATATGAAAGACAGAAACAAAACCACAATTTCTGCTAAACTGTCATGAATGAATTGAAAGTCTGAAAATATCTTTTTCCCCAAGGCTGCATATTTCAGTGAGTTAAAAATGTATCCTGTGGTATATTGATCAGCTGATGGATGCAGCAATTGTTCTCCAGATCAAAGGAAGGAGGTGCTCTGAAGCTCTGGGACCAGGAGCTGAAACGCTGCAGGGCCTTTCGGTTGGAAACCGGACAGATCATAGACTGCGTTCGTTCCGTCTGCAGAGGAAAGGTACTACGGTTAAAGATAATTCAGTTATTTTAATGTCTCCCTCTGCTTTCTGGTAAACTTTGCTTGTTGTTGCAGGGTAAAATCCTGGTGGGCACCAGGAACGCTGAGATCATTGAAGTGGGAGAGAAGAACGCAGCGTGCAACATTCTGGTGAACGGACACATGGACGGCCCAATATGGGGTTTGGGCACTCATCCTTCCAGAGACGTTTTTCTTTCTGCCGCTGAGGACGGCACCGTTCGCCTGTGGGACATCCCAGAAAAGGTCAGAATGACTCCCAGCTCGTCTCTCTGACTTTCCCATGGCTTGTTAGTCTGGAAATCGCTGAGCCGTGTTTGTTTTCACATTGCCTTGTGGGAAAACAGAAGATGCTGAATAAGGTGAACCTAGGCCATCCGGCGCACACCATCAGCTACAGTCCTGAGGGTGACATGGTGGCCATCGGCATGAAGAATGGAGAGTTCATTATCCTGCTGGTTGCCTCGCTAAAAATCTGGGGCAAGAAAAGAGACAGACGCTCCCCTATACAAGATATCAGGTAATGATGGTGGACGGTGCGGCGAAACTAGAAAAACTGCTGTAATTGAAAACGAAAGACTTACGTGTGCATTTTTGCTGCAGGTTCAGTCCAAATTCTCGCTTCTTGGCTGTCGGCTCCACCGAGTGCGCCGTCGATTTTTACGACCTGACGCTCGGCCCACAGCTGAACCGCATCAACTGCTGCAGGGACATCCCCAGTTTCGTCATGCAGATGGATTTCTCTGCTGATAGCTCCTACATACAGGTACGGACTTCGTTAAGCAGCTCAGCAGCGGAAGAGATAGTACAGAGTGTATTTTAGTTCTAAGTCTCATTGCTGCTACACAGATATCCACAGGTGCTTACAAGCGGCTCGTGTACGAGGTGCCATCTGGGAGGCAGATCACAGAACAAATTCAAATTGACAGGATTACCTGGGCCACTTGGACAAGGCAAGAAACATTTCATCAGCTTACAAACAGATTTCAGCCTATTTTAGTGGTATTTTATGGGAGAGGCCAACACACGGTAGTGCATAACTGTGAAATGGAAGTTTTGTATCCATTTGTAAACATACTATTAGCATTGTGAAAAATGATACCACAAGAGACTTGAGTAAAAAAAAGAAAAGAAAAACTTATCTTTTTCCTTCCACTTCACAGTTATGCACTACTTCTTTATTTTATCACTTCAAATCTTATTTAATTACATTTAAGTCTGTGGTCGTGCCTTTAAAAAACGTTGTATACTTCCTTTGTTAATGCTGGAGTGAGAAAATAGCATGTTTTTACAGTGTCCTTGGAGACGAAGTGGTAGGAATCTGGTCCCGTAATGCTGACAAAGCGGATGTGACCTGTGCTTGCGTATCCCATTCGGGCCTTAACGTTGTGACTGGAGATGATTTTGGGATGGTAAAGCTGTTTGACTTTCCCTCGCTGGAGAAATTTGTAAGTATAGTTTATATTATTCTGTCTTCAGTAACTGTCAGTAGTCAGTAGTAACTCTCTTGGCATAATTTTGAATAGTAGATATTAACTTTGGGGTCTTTATTGCCCCCTAGTGGTTGTTCTTTGTGAACAAAAATTATAGTAGATGCTCTATGCGTAGCTGATATAGAGCAATAGGTTGTCATTTTGTTATTTTAGTTTTGAGTGATGCTTGTCAGTATCTACTTTATGAATAAGGACATGCTTGGTCCAGTGTTAATGTGATTCGTTTTAACATAAAAAGCAGTTTTAAGCTTCATATCAGTGTTTGTTCATAGATGACCGTGATATGCTAACTGAGTCTGTATTAACGCAGGAAAAACAAATGTTCTTTTAGGCCAAACACAAACGCTTCCTAGGCCATTCTGCTCATCTGACAAATGTACGCTTCACAAATGGAGATCGCTTTGTCGTCAGTGCTGGCGGAGACGACAGGAGGTAAGTGAGGCTTGACATGGGATTTTATGGGATCCATCAACACAAAGTTAAGTATAATTGTAAATTGGGACGAAATATGTCACATTTCTTTCAAATAAAATTCTGAAAATTGTGACTTTCCCACGTGTTCTGTTCTTCTGAGTCAATATTTGGAAGAACCAAGTTTTTCTGGATTTGTTTTGACAGCTTTGTATACTTCTTTCAACTGTAATTTTTTACCCTTTTCTTTGCAAAATATTTCAAGCTCAGACATATTGGATAGAAAGCATTAGCTTTTCAAGTTTCATCTGACTTCCCTGTGGAAGTCAGATGAAGAAACGATGCTGCCACCACCATGCCTTCATCTACACATACTGTTATGCTTTTAGGTTAAAATGTTTAAATTTAGCCTTATCTGAGTGCCTTTTACATGGCTTGATATAGATCTGAGTAAAGGAGCTCTAAATACACAGCCACACCTTTCATATTATGTATCCTTTCCCTTCTATTTGCATAATTAAGCACTACTTTGTGTTGGTTTGGCACATAAAACCCCATTAAAATACATCGATCTTTGTGGTGGTTAAGATTCAGATACATTTGCATTTTGTTCATTCTTAACTTCTCTTCTGTTATTTGCAGCCTCTTTGTGTGGAGGTGTGTTCACGTCCCTCACTGAGAATCCCACCATGTCCTGCATCAGAGGAGCATCAGTATCCCCCATCATGTAGAGAAAAAAAAAAGAGACGTAGAGGACGACAGACGCGGCAGCTTGATGAGTTTAAAGTCGTGATCCGACTTACTGCCTCAAACCTTGGTGCATGCATGTGTGCTGAACTAATTTTCATTTCAGTGGTGAATATGAAAACCGGTGGAGAGCATACAGACTCTTGTATATCACATAATAACTATAAAAAAAGAACCTAATGTGTGCATATTATTCAGTGGTGAGTTATTTTGTGAAAAAAAAAAAAAGAGCTATCTGCGTACATGTCTACACTCGACAGGCCTATAAAGTTGTGTTTCCGATAATGCCATTTTTTAAAACATGTAGCATTAATAAATTAGCCTTAATCTGAGTGTTTGTGAGGTTTTTGGGGTTTGTTTTTGTATCTTTTGGATCATGAACTCATTTGTTTTGTTTGATTTTTTTTTACTGGTTATTCTAAATCTTGTGGCCTTCCTCCTGAATGTAACATCCACTGTTATGTTCTGGATGTCAGCATGCCAAAGCATACTATGCACTGTACACCTGACCTGGTCACTGTGTTGCCCTGGTGGATCATTTATGAGTTACATGGTCGTGTTGTTGACTGGTTGACCTCTGACCTGACCTCCCCTCGGCGGTGTTCCCCTCTTGACGTAATATTTGTTAGAGGACCTGTTTTGTGGTTTATGGGTATGCATGGCTTACAGCTAGGGTGCCCCAAGTCGGTCCTCGAGGGGCCGGCGTCCTGCACATTTTAGTTCTCTCCCTAGTGGTATTAACAACCTCCTCAGCAAGTCAATTTTCTTCTTAGGCCTTCTAACGAGCCGTCATTGGTTCCAGGTGCGTTAAACCAGAGAGAGAACTAAAACATGCGGGATGCCGGCCCTCAAGGACCGACTATGGGTACCACTGGCTTACAGGAAGACAATCTGTCCCAACCAAATTCCTTAGAAAATAAACAGAAAAAACAAACTGTATATTGACCTCTTGATGCACTGTTGCAGTTTTTTGCTGTCACTTTATTTGGTGTGCTGCTATAATATTGTTGCATTTTCATGAATATGAACAGTGTGACTTTTATGGAGAGTAACTAATGTTTTGTGTAATAACATTTATTGTGGAAATGGAATGTTTATCAGAGTTGAATATAAAAAGTGCAAAACAATTTCCTCGTATTTAAATACTAACTACTAAACAAATGTTGCTGCATATTTTGATTTACATTTCACCATTGTATATATATCATTTGTAAATATTCTTTTTGTATATTTTTGTGAAGTGTTTCTTAAACTCCAATTTAATAAAAAAAAATTTACTTTAAATTTCTTTCATTGTCTTTTCTTTTTCAAGCAAGTTTTTTCCAAGGTGACTTCTCCACCCACTTTGCACCACACTATCTTAGTTTATCAAATAAATATATTTACGTTTGTGGTTGTATTATGAAAAAAATTTCCTTTTTTTTTGCTGACAAGGCACTATTTTTCCCCCTCTGTTTTAAAATCTACTTATTAGTCTTGCAAATATTTTTTTATGCAGACCATCTTAAAATTTTAAAGGTCTTTGCGAGTATTAGAAAAAAATCTCTCCCCCCAAATTTCTCCTGAAGTCATTCATCTGACATTAAATTTAAACCTTGCTATAACTTTTTAGATTTATGACAACACAATTGCATTTGATAGGTACACTCATTTATTCCAACTCAAACTTTATAAATTAAACTGATAGTTATGACTTATTTACATAATTTACACTGGAGTTTTGTTCTGTTGGAAAACATCAGTTTCTTATACACGTTTTCAAAAAGCACACTGAATAACCAATACGTCTCATTCACTTCACCTCATTTTCACAAAAACAAACAAAAAACACCAAAGTTGGCAAATTATTCAGCTTCGGAGTTGCTTAAAGAGAATTGATTCTGGCTAAATCTAATACCTTTACTCACTAGATTATTAGGTGAACTTGTAGTGTTTGCATTAGCTATTAAAGCTAATGAAACCACAATGCATAATCCACTTTAGATTACACACAAACAGCTTTCTGTTAATCTGTCTGCACCTTGAGTCTCTGTTGCTTTCCTACACGATACCACTTTACAACAAAAATCTGATAAGATTCTAGTAGCCTTTTGGTAGAAAGACACAGTGGTAATGTAACAGTATGAGGGGAATTTAACACATCCCATCATCACTACCCACTGACCTTCTGTTTGACTGACACACAGTAGCATATTTGCAACAGAACTGCAAAAGGAAATGAGTTTTAAATGATGATACAGCTTCTCGTCTGACAAACAGTGTCACCATTGAAAAGATGCTGATTTTTGTTTCCCACAAGTTAAAGTTTTCTTTCTGACAGCATAAACAACACAAATAAAATGTTACAATCGAAAACTATAAGTTTCACAGACATGTCTGAATGAAGCTCTGCAGTAATGCAAAAGTGAATAGGTAAATGGCGAACCCATTAATATCACATGTCTTGTTTGTGGAAAAAGACTTTGGTCTTTCCTGGTTTATAATGATAATTTTGTGCTAGATATCCACCTAATAAACTGCTGAACTAAAGTATTAAACAGTGCTGAAGCATCAATCATACTTTCACAGAAAACGAGCTGCCACAGGAGCAGCCATGATCTGCCTGGGGGTTCTTCAAGACCTGGAAGGTGGAGCGGATCAACTCCTGACTGAAGTCCACAGTGGATCCCTTCACAAACTCCAGACTCTCCTGGTCAACGATGATGCCCACTCCCCCCTGCTCAAACACTCTGAAAGTAGAGCAGAAGGAATCCAGGGGTGGATTAGAAGAAACAATAAGGACACCACTTATACAAGATTATTTTGAGAGCTAGTTGTGTGGGAAAGTTTACCTGTCCTCTTCATTCTTGTTGCGATCTACAGAAAACTTATACTGGAATCCAGAGCAACCTCCTCCCTCCACTTGTATTCTCAGGTACTCGCCCTTCTCCATGATTTCTGATAGCCTCTGAACAGAAAGAGTATTCGTGATTATGTATAACACACAATTATTTTAACATTCAGGTTTCACAGCACTTCAATCAGTTACAGTGGGTTTTTTTTTATTTTTATGTCCACACCGTTTTTCTTCTTTTTCCAATTAAAATTGATGGCATTTTTACAGAGTGGCTGTAATCTCTACAATTTACACTTAAAATACTTTAAAATATTAAAGACTGGAATCCACTGGATTATGTTCAGGTACTTTTTTGTTAACAGAAGAACCTCAGACTCGTACCTTCACACATGACTCTGTGAGGTGAACCTTAAAGTCTGATGGACTCGGCTCCCCAGACTTCTCCTTACGGATGGAGGCGTTGCTGAAGCACCGCTGCCCCGCTATGTAAACCGGCTGGGAGCTTTCAGGAAGCCGGTAAAGCTCCTGCCTAACGCCGAGGCTGTTTAGGAGAGTGGATGCCCTAAAAAACAAGGAGATTATGTTCACATGAAGGCTGCTAAAGGTATTCTTAAAGCTATTAGCACCTGAGCTAACCACGAAGCGTAGCGTAACTAACAGTTGAACTGGAGGCTAGCTGGCTAACGAAAATAAACACCAACTGACTGCCGCATTTAAGCTCTCAAACATGAATTAAAGATATTTCGTTTGCCAATAGAGAGCTATAAATATGCTTAAAATATGTGAAAAAGTTAACATTACCTCACAAGGCTTAATATTCTTGACTTTGACGCAGTTATCATTGCTCCTTTAAACAGAGACATCTTCCATAGTATACGTTGATAAATTTCACAACCCCGACGTAGCCAGCAACACGCAGAGAGTGGGCTGCTATTGGTTGAAATATCTGTCAGTCTGATGAACACCATGAACACGCCCATTTTTCAGTACTCCTGCTCTGTGATTCGTCAACTAATCAGCCAATAAACTACACTTTACTTGAAAGTTAGTCAAGCTGCACGTAACCGTGTGTTCTTTAAAAAACTTTATTAACAAAAGAAATAGAACATGGATTATACAAAAAAAAATTATATAAAAAAATATACATTTTCACCAATTACGGGATAAAATAAATTTAAATAATTGGCATATAGTTTGTAATAAAACCCACCAACCTATCTAAAAAAAAACTTCAGAAGGAAGATTAGAACAAAATGTTTATAAAGCTTTGAAGTCAAAATCAGCCTCTCCTCAGCAGATTTATTTACATCACTCTATTTCCTTATTTAACGATGTTCGTTTTTCCACATGCAATTACGACAATTTGGATTCTGAAACATAATTTTGTCAGACATATATACAAGCTGGACAGACAACTGTAGATGTGTTTTATTATTCTTCAGAAAATGTAAACATCAGAGAAGGATTGGAGGAGCTTTGGATCCATGGTCAATCCGGTAGATGGCAGTATTGACAGATAGCAGCTGCGTTGAATTTGCGCAGAGAAGAAGAATCAAGAGGAAAAAGCAGAGGCGTGACATGAATCCCGTGATTCGGGTTTCACTGTGGAGTTGGAGGGAACCTTGTTTAAGGTACATTGTGCTTATTTGGAGCTGTAGAAAACTAAGGTCTACAGTAGATACCAAGATCACACAGAAGACTCGTCCTGTTCGTGATAATTACTGCCAAGAAGTTAAGAAGTGTCGCTTTTTTGTGAACTTTTTTTTTCTTTTTGGTGCGACGAAACTCCGTCACTTACATGTTTTTAAATTAGCGAAATAAAAGTTGGTGTAACAGTTTTTGATAATGGGTGTTTCTCTGTTTCAGGGTTAAAAACATGGATGTTCGAACTGGTTTAATTGTGTTGTGTTGCTTGATGGGACTCTCCTGGGCTCAGCCGGTCAAGTACATTGACTGCGGTGAGTTTCACTTCACTTTTGACACTTCCTTCTCTGTTGATGTCAGTTCTTCATTCTTCCTGGTTAAATACAATACGAGGGAGAATTAAAAAAAATAAAACGTGCAAAAACGCTTTCAACGAGGAAATGTAGCAGCTTAAAATGCAATTTTCCATTAAAATGCCTTCTGAATTTCCTGAGACTTAAATGTGGGTGTTGAGGTTTTTTCAATCATGTTCCAACAGGAATGGGTCTAAAAACATTGTGAAACCTGAATGTTAATAAGTAATCCTGAAACCCCTTACCTGATTGAACTAGGACATTTTGATTAAATCACTGACTCCTTTTTGGAATGAATCCGATTTTTAACTTTATCTTGTGGAAATGACAAGGTTTGCATATATGAGCAGTTCCCAAATTTCTCTACACTGCCTATAGACCAGTGACCTTATCAGTAGCTGGCTGGAGCTAACAGTTTTCAATTGTTTGTATTTTCTTCAAAAATGCTTAAAAATTAAGCTTTCCTGTGAATCACTGAAATGATGTAGCTGTATGCTTGCCATTTCTGAGCACTTCCTCACATCTGTGTTGCATGATGTTCCACCCCAGAACGATTAAACTGCATTTCAGAATTCCTCTCCCTTAGTTGGTTTCACCACAGATTCATGTTTTGTCTTGCCCAACAAGTTTATAAATTGGTAAAAGGTTTTGTGGAGGGCTGGCCGCTCAATGTTGATCTTGTCGGTCTGGAACTAAGAGTTTGCTCTTACTAGTTTCTTTCAGGGTAATTTTCTTGTTTGAATACTTGTTTAAGTCCTTTTCTCTTCAACATAAGGCAACATGACCTTTTGAAGTATATAGACATATTCAAGCAGTTTCATGATTTTTTTGTTCATTGAAAGAAGGTGCACTTAACAATTGTTGAAGCAACTTCATATTACTCTGAACTATTTGGGGTTGATGCACTCCCACCTTAACTGACATGTTCTTGGCAACAAATGGTTATTGATATTGTAAGATATTTAATTTCTCCTCATCACCAGACAAAGGCACTGTTGTTTTTTACTTTCCGTGTTTGTTTCCAGGCTCCACTACAGGTAAAGTAATCAGTGTGGACATCAACCCGTGTCCTAATCAGCCATGTCAGCTTCACAAAGGAAACTCCTACACTGTCAACGTCACCTTCACTAGCAGTATGTGTTTTGTTTTTTCTTTGAAATGCTTTCACCTGCCCAACAGTTCAACCTAAATGTGTGTTTTTAATCCATCCTCCTGAAGATGTGGATAGTGACAAGAGCACCGCTGTGGTTCACGGTATTGTTGGAGGCATCCCGATCCCGTTTTCCATCCCTGTGCCAGATGGCTGCAAGTCTGGAATCCAGTGTCCCATCAAGACTGGCGTGACCTACAACTACCAGGCTTCATTACCAGTAAAGACCGAGTATCCTTCAGTAAGTATGATTCTCAGCTCTTCAGACGTTAAGTTTTGTAGTTTATTTTTAATCTGATGGGGGCGGATGAAGTTCTCCCTCCTTCCTTCCCCATTTCTTCTGTCTGATGACATGGATGCACTTTGGTCACTGTGACTCTCTTCTGGATTTCTAGATAAAATGTGTTGTGGAGTGGGAACTGAGAGATAACGGCAACGAAGATTTGTTCTGCATCAAATTCCCAGTTCAGATTGTGAACTGAGCCGGCCTAACAAAAGAACCTCAGACGAGCTTTTCTTAAGAAGGGATTCAGCTTTGAGTAAAAACTACTTCTTGTTAGGTTTCATCCTGTTTAAATTTGTTTTATTTCTCTCTGCTGATTTCACAGCTCTCTGCACACATTAAATCTACAATAATGCCACTCATTATGTGTTAACTGCCTAATGTTCAATTTTAAGAGTGAAAAATTTAAAATGGCATCTGAAGATGAACCACATTCCACTACTGTGCAAATGTTTACTGGCTGCTGTGTAGTCTGAAAACTTTCTTTATTGATGTTTTGTAATCCATACTGACCTGCTTGAAACTCTATTGAATTGGCCAGGAGATATGCAACCAAAGTGCAAATAAAGAAATCCAACTAGAGTTACAACCTGAGTGGTCTATATACAAATCTGTAGAGAAGTCTACAGATTTTTGCAAATGTACAATAGACGATTCTTGGTTCCCTGAACAAGAACAGTAAGCCTTAAGAAGTGATTGCTAACCTTTTACGTAAAGGATCCCAGCTCAACTATTAACTGTATAAATTATACATAGAGATACTTTTAAGTTGACCTGCATTTCTGCAAATTTTATTTTGTAGAACTTGATTTAAAAACAGAAAAACTTAATTCTCATTTATCTGAGTATTTGGGACATTGAAATGGGTTCAATCAAATCATAGTAGAAACGAGTTTTTTTAATAGTAAACTAACAGTCTGATCCATAGAAAAGAGTTTTGTGCAGTGAATCAGCCCTTTTCCTTGCATCATGTGACATGGTGTCATGTTTGCATACAACAGAAGTGAGTCAGACATCTGTTCAGTGCGTTCTATTTTAAAAATTCAAAGACTGCAAATGTCAGCATCAGGTGTGCAGCCAAAAAGAAAAAAAAAACACTTTTGGAGGAAGTAAGTGTTTTTGTTTTTTTTCACTATTCCAAAATCTGCATAAAAGTTTCCTCATTCCCCCCACCCCCAAACACTGAGGCTAATCAGCACTTCACTGCCAGCCTTTGTATTTAATAAATTTAATTCCCAAGGATAAACTTGTCTTGGTTCCTGCAATGGCTGTGACACTGGACAGCCTCCACTGAACCCTTCACTTTCATATTGAAATGGAGCAAATCAGCCTTTTTATGTGTGGGAAATGTGTGAAAACTGTAACCACAACATTAAACAAACAAAAAAAACACACACACACACACACCATTCTTGTAGGATCATCTGAGAATTAACTACTGATGTTGAACTTTTGTCAGTTTGGTTTCTTGAAACCTGGGTTTTGATTAGCTGTGAACTACAATCTGTGATATTAACAAAAATAAAAGCTTCAAATATGTTGTGTAGTGAAAATACATAAAGTTTAACTGTACTGCTGAAATAACATATGAGTTGTATGTCTTATGTATCAAGTTTTGAACTTTAAATTAAGAACTTATGAAAATAATCAGAATTTATTTACTCTTCAAATCAACAGCCAATGTCTCGTCCAACACACCTGAATCAAATGTATATTACATCCTTAGTATGCAGTCAAGTTCTCCAGAATCCTGCTAATGACTTGATTATTTGACTCAGGTGTGTTGAAACCGGGGTGCAAATTTTCACCTTCGACTTCTGTCTACAGTGATGTTTTTATCAAAGACTCAAGACGCACATGACGTACTGAGATTTTATTGTTAGCAAAGGGTAATAACAACAAAGGGAATGTACAAATGCGGAGAGGAAACAGGTTCTTTTCTCAGCTTAATGCATAACACTGAAGGATTATGAGTCAGTTATGACACAGGTTATATGTACAGTAAAAATGTTGAAAGCAGCTTTAAAAGTCTTTCCTGGAGATCAATAAATGCTGTGCTTTCTGGCAGAACCAAGAGATTCAATACAAAACCAACAATAACAAGAGAACTTTTGTACAGCTTAAAATGCAAGCTAACATGTAACCATAAAAAAACTGTAAAAATATCTAACATATGAACTGGGACTGAAAGATATTAAATGAGTTTAATTGAAATTAATCTCAGAAAATATTAGACTAAATTTAGTAGTTTTATTCTAAAAACTCCTTAAGGCAATTTGCTTTAAAATAACTCCTTTGCAAAAAACAGGTTGAATAAAAACTGGTTGGGAAATATTAGAAACGTCACAGCTTTCTTTGTTAGGAGCAGCTGGGCAGATGGAGAAGCTGGATCAAAATAAACAACTCTTTTTGCATCATTTTGATTAATAAAAAAGAGCAGCTTTATCACTTAGTCACTACATCATAACGTGGAAGAAGTAGGATGTTTCCACAGTAAAGTAAAGTAAACAGCAAACTGTTGCAACATATTCCAGCCAATCTGAAGCAGTCCCATAGCTAACTAATATAAACTCCTTCAACATTAATAAAGCTAGAGCAAAAGTAGGTTAATAGGGCTCTGAAGCCTTTACTGTAGTAAAAAGGCAACTAGACATGACATAACAAGCCAAAGTAAAAACTTGGGTGTCATTGTTTAGTATTTAAGTATGACCCAGAAGCTCGTTGTAATTTTTACTGTCCGTTTTGCTTCAACTTTTCCAGCCGCTGAAGCAGAGCATTTCCAAACGCTTCTCTGTATCCCGGACTGAGCGTGTCCAGAAGGGAGTAAACGGTCTCGTGGTACTGGGTGTTCAGCTCCTCATTCACCTCATCAAAAGCATAGCCCACCACCTGTTCAAGTAGAAGATAAATTTGTTCTTTTAAAAAAAAAAAAAACCTTCAAAACCTCTCCACCTCCAGCGTCTCCTACCCTGAGTCCGGCGTCGGTCAGCTCCAGACAGTAGCGGTTCCCCTCTCTCGTCTCCACGTTGATGTAAGCCACGTCCGATGCGCTGCTGAGGCTTTGCGAGATGTGCATTTCTGTTACGGCGAAGAGAACATCGTTGACGATTGCGTCCGCCTCCAGCCTCATGTCCTTGACGTCTCCGAGTTCAGCTGAGTCTTCATCGAAGGCGGATGATGGGGGACAGTCTACCTCCATCTCCTGCAACACAGAGCGGCAGAGTTTACAGGCATTGCTGCAGCTTTGAACTTAAGACTCTGAAGATGAAAGTGGGATTGTGGTGTTCTTCGTTGTTATGGAAAGCAATACAAAGAAGTCACTGGTTTCTATAATAATAAAGTAAATTAACAGAACAGCCTGATTCATAGAAAAGACAGTGTGCAGTGAAGCAACTCTTTTTCCTCATGTCATTATGTGGATGTGTATTATGTTTGTGAAAAACAGACATGTAACATCTGACTGTTCACCAAGCTCCATTTTTAAAACACACGAGGGCATCAGGTGTCTAGTCAAATATGTAAAACCGGTTTTAATGGAATCAAGTTGGTTTTCTTTTCTGTTCCAAAATCTTTCCAAGAAATAAAACTAAATAATTCCCTCATCTTTCTCCAAGCATTAAGGCTACGAAGTTCATCACTGTCAATCTTTGTATTTCCCAAGGATATATTTGTAATAACCACTAATTAAGGTAACACCGGTTATATTTCTACACAGTTTTCTGCATTTCTTGAATAAGTTGAAATGTGTCTTGGTCCCTTTATGCAAGTGTGCAGTTCAACTCGCAATTTCTGTGTGTCAGCACTTTGCAAACTGCTTCACATGTGACTTCGTCATCATTTTCTCAGTTGGCTTTGTGCCTGCGATGGAAGTGACACTGTTCAGCCTCCACCGAGGCTATCACTTCCATATTCAGAGAATCAGTCTTTCTATGGGAGGGAAAATAAGCAGAGGATCATGTGAAAATTAATTACTTATATTGTTTTGTGCTTCTCTGTTAGTTTCATTGGTTTTGGCTTTACACAAGAATTTTGTCAAAACCTCTTTGTTACTGATTAATAGCAGAGCTGACTGATGCATTATGATTTAAACATCTAGGAACTTACAAACCATTCAAACCCAGATCTTTGTCACATATTGTCACAAAGGTTTTGCGTTCAATGGATTTTATGTGACAGACCTACAAAAAGTAGTCCATACTTGAAATGATACAATGTTTACATGTTATGTAAATAAAAATCTGAATATTGTGCCATGAATGGGGATTCACTCCATTTTAATTTGATACCCCTAAATAAAGTCCAGTATGAGCAATTCTAATGTGTCGTTAAATCTCAGCATAAATAAAGTCGTTCTACGAGCGACGCTGTGAAAAGCTGTCTTTTATTGGCACCATTGATGAAAGAAAGACATAAGTAGTCCTGTTTGCAATTTCCCATAAGCCACAGAGGGATCATGGCAGACCTGTGGAGTAGGATGCTCTGATCTGGTAAAAAACTAAATCTAGAAAATTTCAATAACACAGTAAAACACCTGTGGCGGAAGTATTAGAGTGGCCTAGTCAAAATGCAATTTAACTCTTTGTGTGAGGACTTGAAAATTTATTGAAACTCAGAATGAGTTTCAATAAACTCAGAATTGTTTATTCTGAGTTTGAGCCATTTTGCAAAAAGTACTTGGTATTAGCCTTACACATAAAAATGTGAATAAAATGCATTGAAATTATTGGCTATAAAATGACAAAAGAAAGATTTCAAGGAATATGAAAATGCTTACCTTCTCCAAAGTCTGTTTATTTTTCTTTTTTCAACTAAAATTGGTACAATTTCAATTTGTCTAAGGAGGATTTTTTTTTAAGGTGTGCCAGTAAATGTGCTGTCATCCCACACAGAACCAGTGATTTGGCTGCTTACTCAAACCCAAAAGATAAAAACTGATACAGCAACAGCAAATGTATCCTTTGAATTTAAAAGATATGCAGCGTAATTTAGATTGCAGCTTACAAAAATCTATTGCCAAATATAAATATGTAAACATATTCGCAAGTTTATTATTGAGTGTTAAGTTTTTAATGGAAAGAAATGACAGAAAACCAAATAGAATCTATCTTACTCGATTTCAGCATATAAATTGTACTTTAATCTGAATACAGACTAATTTGTATAACTTCTATGCTGAGTGTAGATTATAATCCCCCCCACGCGCAGCTGCTGCTACAATTTTTCGAGTATCTGACATATCAAAAGCTTTCTTTGGTCTAATACTGATAACTAGCACAATATTTCAGACTGCTCATGAATTTAACATGCAACACTCCACATACATTATGCAAGTAGGTTGCTTAAATTTTTTCTATTAGTTATAGATTACTGAAATGTTACAGTAGATAACCTTAATAAAAAATAGGTTTTCTCCATATTTGTTAAAGCTGTCACCATGTCGTGCCAGTTTGTTATGAGACAGATAATCTGTAAAAACAATCAATCCCCTTCACCTGCTCCTTGAGCTGCTATTGCTAGCTAAAGTAATGCAACTTTCCGACCAAAACAACCAATCAGAACCAGTAGGACGCTCTTAGCACTGCTACATGTGGCAAGTCATTACAGGAAAAATGTTTATCTGCTGTCATTGGTAGCTATGCTAACTAGACTGCACTAGCTGCAGCATAGGGATGAGCAGCCACATGCGATTGTGATTGGCAGCGCTAAAACTCTCCTGTCTGATTAGTTGTTTCTAAATAGTACTGGGAGAAGGCAGAGGAAATAGATTTTTCACAGATTATCTCTCATGCCATACTGTCACAACATAATGACAGTTTTAACAAATATGTAAAAAAAAATAAAAAATTTTATAAAAGTTACAGACTGCAGCTTTAATTTCACTTAGGAGAGGGCAGGTCAGGAGGGACTGGGTTAGAGCTGCTACTGACTGACTCATCTGTTAAGTGTGGTAAAAGGTACAGAGACAAGTTCAATATATGAATATGTTGGTAATTTATTTTCTTAATTCATTAAATGTTAGTGAAATAGAGGCAAGCAGTGGATTGTAGCTAAAATAACTATGCTGAATGGTTGATAATCTCACACAGTCTAGCCACCTCTCGGAGAAAAACTGGGTTACAAATTGACACTTTTACCCTTTTCTCTCTGTGTCTCTCTATTTTTTTAAAACCTGACTTTAGTATTTTTCTTAGCAGCATAGTAACCACCACAGTCGTTCTTGTTTTCCACTGTCTGCTGCTGAACACAGCCACCCTCAAGCTGCTAGCAGGAACGAACCATTTCATGCAGATCCAGAGGGGTGTTCAGGGTAAATGTGTGCGTTTTGGTCTGGGAGGGGTAAAAACAATTTTAGAAAACACAATATAATTTATTTTGCAATTGACAGGCCCCATTTTTTTTTTCTATGAACAATAAATAAATAAAACTGTGGAAGGCCCCTGTTGGTCAGGGGCCCTTAGAATTGTCATAATTTCCCCCCCCCCTATACGGCGCCCCTGCATATACACAACGTAATGTACTGTAATTACTGTAATGTGAAAATGTCATTTCGCATAAACGTAAAGAACTTAAACAGCGACATCTTGTGGACATCTAAGAATGAGACGAACATTTCAACATGAGCTTCAACAAACTGAAACATGTTTTATTTATTTTTTTCTCAAAGGGATGTATGTATGTATGTCTATCAACTGTTTCCGAATTAAAAGTTAAGCTAAATCTGCTATTAAAGGGAGAACAACAACTGAACACCTATATTGTTTTTTGGCAAATCTGTGAAGATGTTAAACATGAATGTGCGTATAATTTAAGAAAAAATGAAGAGTTGAGGTATGGTTTAAAAATTACAAATCTATTTTAACGAGGTTAACTGCGTTTATTTTTCTCACCTCCTCGTTGGTTGTCTTCTTCCGGCTCGTAGAAGCTTCCAGCCTCCTCTCTGAGCTGCTCTGCGTGGAGATGGATCACTCCGAGCAGTTTCTTCTAGCCCTGATTAAAATAGGATTTAGCTAATGAGAGGATATAATCTCTCTTAACTATTTAATTATTATACTAAAAATTGTTAGCCAAACAAAAGCTTGATAGGTTTCTTGATCAATAAAAAGATGTACCACGAGCATAACGGTCGCCCCACTTTATGACATCACGAGCTAATCCCACCCCCGAGTGTGATCGTGATTATGCTGCATTCACAAGCAGTTGACAATTGAGAATGCATAAAATTGAGCGAAAAATTAGGATAATGAATTTTTAAACCAACCAATCAACAAACAACAGTGTTTAACTCAGAATTTATGGACAAGCCAATCCTTTCATTCATTCTATAGCATGAAAACATCATTTTTTGAGTTTGAGTTTTCTATTTCCGAGGAGTTTTCGAATGCAGCATTGTCCATTGGTGCGAAGTCATGAAAGTGTTTGTAAACAACTCAATCAGAAGGTAACTTACGTGCTGCTTTAATGTAATAATTCTTAGCTCATTAAATGCTTAACTTTTAGCATGTGTAATTGATATGCTTGTATTGTGTATATATGTAGTTATGAATGTAACGTTAAAGTGTTGATAAAAGAAGAAATGTTTGGTTTTATCTTAGCTAGCTTGCTAACTAGCTTAATGCTACAATCTTAGCTTGACGTTAGCAACCGGCCGGCTATGAAGGCTGTGAATGCTGCAGTTTCAGTGTATCCACTATGCTAATAGGCTGCTAAACATCAGCTAGCTTAATGACTTGCCTTTGTCTAACCGGTAGTCAAAGCACATGTCCGGTCGGTCAATGACAGCTGTGTTTTTGTGGACAGAGCTAAGGCCCGACAGAGATTTTTATTTTTATTTCTGTGACGCTCACGGCTATTTCGCAAGCAGATGTGAGTTTGAGAAAGGAGACTACTTATACTCACAACGTTAAAATACTTTACCCTTATTTAGAAATATCATTTCACTTTCGATCAGGAGCAGCTTAGTAAATGTACAAAGTATAAACAGACAAAACTTCTTTTTTTTTTTTTTTTTAATTTGTGTCAAGTCACATGTTTTGGTTTCCAATTACAAATGGAGGGGGGGTGTCTTCTGTGTACCCTTTCTGTAGGTGCAGCAAACTGGAGTCGGATCAATTCCCACATAGATCTCTGAGTGTCAACACATCCTCCAGCGTGTCTCAGATCTTGGGATGTGAAGGATGTTTGAGCTCACATTTGTTCAGTACCTTACAGTCAAAAGGATGATTCCTTCACGGCTGTCTGAATAACCTCAACTTAGCAGCTCCACAGTCTCACAGCCACTTTTGTTACCACCACACTGTTCAACCAACAAGTTAAGATGCCCTGGCCATTTTCAGAGTCCATCAAAAAGCGGGCCTGCAGGTACCTCCTTCACCGGTACCTGGGGAATTTTCTGCAGGAGAAACTAAGCTTGGATCAGCTCAGCCTTGATCTTTATCAAGGCACTGGGTCCCTTGCACAAGTACCATTGGATAAATGGGTATGTGTTGTGTTAAATTTACAAATTTAAGAGCATTTATTTTGTTGAATTACGGAACCCAAGTGTTACGTTGTGTAGTGAGTTCATACTGACTGAGATGCAATGTTTACATACAAAGTAGCTGAGGTAAATCTGTTCAAACTTGCCACGCAACTTTTTCCAAATGACTTAGAAGTAAATCACAGAACATTTGTATTATTTTTCACAAATCTACAAGAAATATTGGTCATATGAAACATAAACAGTTTTTATAAATGGGATTAAAAACATTTTTTTTTATTATTACCAAAATGTTTAGTTTGTTGCTGGTGAGTAAATATGAGAGTTTGTGTCCTGAGGGCAAAATAATTTGAATGATGGTGTAGTGGGAAGTAAATAAGATGCACCAATGAGTCAGGTGGAGATCAAAATCAGATGTTTCTTAAATATCTTTGATTGGTTATTGGCAGGGCAGATAATGAGATATATATAGTTTCGTATATACCAAAATGAGTCAAAACTATAAACAAGCACTATTTTTGATCTATATGTTGCTGGGCTCAAGCGCAGATGACATCCGGAGTTGTCTTTGCGAAAAGAGTTTTCCTTGATAAAGTTTCTATAGTTAATAAAACTCTGCTAAAAATGGGAATAATCATATAATATAATTTCTAAATTTTTAGTTGGAATAAATATTGATATCTATATTATATGCAGCAGATCTTCTCTTTAATGTGTTATAGTAATTAGAAAAAATGTGGAATTAGCAAAGAAAACTGGAAATTGATCTCTGTCAGCATGTCTTCTACTGGAACTAAAAATGCTTGCCGTCTTGTCCTGTAGTCGCTCAATGAGCTCCTGGAGACGGCGGATGCTCCCTTCGAGGTAATCGCAGGGTTCATCCAGACGATATCTCTGACTGTTCCATGGGCAGCGCTGCTACAGGAAAACTGTGCCCTGGAGGTCAAGGGTTTGGAGATGGTGCTAAGACCAAGACCGAGAGCGGGTAAGGACATGCTAATTGGTGTCTAGCTTTACCATATGCCTGAAATAGGAAGGGGCTTAAGTTAAGTAAACATGCCATATTTAAACATGTGAAAATATTGTTGTTCCTCCAGCTTCTGGCACTGAGCCCATGTATTGGTCCAGTTTTATGACAAGCAGCATGCAGCTCGCCAAGGAATGCCTGAGCCAAAAACTCACTGATGATATGGGAGAAAGCTTTCAGCCTTTTGAAGGATTGGAGAAGTTTGCAGAGACAATAGAAACAGGTATGTTATATCTCCACTCTTTATCAGCAAGTTCAGTGAAAAATACAAAAACGGTGACATTTTTTTTTTCTATTTTGATGCAGTTTTGAGACGAGTCAAAGTGACGTTTTTGGATACCGTTCTCCGAGTCGAACACATTCCAGAAAATTCTAAAACTGGAATTGCACTTGAACTTCGAATCAGGAAGTAAGCAACTGGATTAATGACACACAATGATATTTCCTATCAATGAAGTATCCACACTCCTTGAAATTTTCTACACTACATCACATTACAACCATAAACTTTTAATGTCATGAACTGGATTTATTTTACATGATAGACCAACACTATGTAGAGTATCCTTAGAAGGAAAATCATACATTGTCTTTAAAGTTTTGTATGAATAGAAGTGCAAAAATGCAGTTGCACCAAACGTCAATGTTTGTAAAAAGTATTTTACATATACTTTTTTGCCTATTCTTCTTTGCCAAAAGTCTTAACAACGATTTTCAAGTCACAGGTTCTGAATTGGATTTCTATTTGGAGTTTGAGTCATTTTTACTCGTGAATACTTTTAATATCTCCTTCCACTATTTTTCTGTACTTAGCTGGGTTCAAAAATCTCAATTATGATTACGGTAATCTCAATTATGTTGGTTTATCATATAAAATCCAATATAACCCAGCTTGGGGTTAGAACAACATGGTTGTTCAAGGAAAATGAATAAATATGAATATTTTGTACATTTGTGCAGGATTGTGTACTGCGATGAAACGGGGGAAGAGAGTCCAAGTGTAAATGTGCATCAGCCAACCACATTCGCACATAAAAACATGCAGATGGAAGGGATCACTGTATTCTGGGACGAGTTCTCAGTCGTGTCTCGCGATTGCAGATCCTCACCCACCCCTCCGGTTGGTGCCTCCAGCATTTCAGCTCCCAGAAAGTTACAGTTCAGCACTATTTTTTGTTTTTGTTGTTAACACAGAATTCTCTTATTTTACAGGAAACTGAGCCAAAGCTCTCCCCCAGCTGGAATCCCAAAATTATATGTGAGCCCCATCCACAGTTTACGGAGCCGCTGTCCTCCATAACCCCCTTCGAGACTGTGCAGGTTGGAAGCCTCAGTGGTAAAATTGAGCTGTCCCTCACTCTGAAAAACAACCTAGCTCTGCCTGGTGCAAAGGTAAGTGTATTATAAATTAATTATTGATATTTATTCTGTAATTTTTTAATTAGAGTAGAACTAATACTTCTGTTATTCTGGTGGTATTTCTTCCCAGTTGGATGTTGTTGGACACATTGATAAGCTGCTTATCCTGCTCTCCCCACGCCAAGTTCATCTACTCTTGGATTTATTTGGAGCTTTTTCTGGAGGAGGTGAGAACGTAGATGATAAATGGCTACAACAGTCTTCACGAAAACAAGCTGTTTAAAAATATTTTCTGATCTTAACATTAAGGTGCACAAGAATGGAATAAGGACAGAAAAAATCGTCCCATGCAACAAGAGGATGAGTATCGTCTCCATTTGGAGCTGAACCGATGTCTGAAGAAAGACACCGCTGTTCCAGGAACAGACCCAGACCTTTTCGACAGCCAGACCACCAGAACTGTATCGAGTCGAGGTTGGAACAAAATGTCATCTCATTGATATTTTATAATTGCTCTATATGTGACAATAACATACAGCTCAAACAGTGTGATCCACCTCATTTTGCAGTTGATTCATTTCAAATGTCATATTTTGTTTAGAAATGGAAACACCAGTATGTATTTTGGATCCTAGAAGTGTGGTTCTAGGTTTTGGTCACAAAAGGCTCACACCAATAATCGAAAACTTTTCATTAAGTTAGGTTGGACTTTTGAATATAAATGAGTCCAAAACAGATTGAAACAACATTGTATTTAATAAAACCTGTTTTGCTTCTTGCTGTAGATGATGTGTTCTTCTCCATGGCTGACATGGACATGTCTCACAGCTTATCGTCCCTCCCTCCTCTCGGAGAACCGCCCACTGTTGACTTGGACTTGTCTCTCAACAGCAACTACTCTGCTTCACCTGGAGAGTCGCCATCTGGAAATGCAGCAGTGAGTCCCACACTTTAATCAAACTTTGATCTTCCTGTTTAGTGTTTTTGAACACATGGAACTTGGTGTAATTTGAGGTTTATTTAATGGTCAGGATGATCCTCAGGGTTCCTATGTGGTATATTTGTCTGGAATTTGACTGAAATATTTCACAAGTTTGGATATAAATGGAAAATCAGTAATGTGTGGGGGAAAAAAGTATTTCCAGTCATTATTTCTGTTCCCAGGTTGTATCAATCCATCCAGTCCATTCATCTTTTTTGCTGTCCATTTATCCATTTGTCCATGCATTCATCTGTTGGTCTATCCACCTATCCACCTATTCATCCATTGAAATTATCCTTATACTTGTTTCTATATGGAATAGTTTTGCTAATTACCATGTTATGGGTTTAACTTGAAAGACCGGCTTCTAAGACAACTTCTCTTTAAATGCAATCTTAAAGGAGAAATTAAAATAAGTAATAAATCCCAAGTAATAACGTGTTAGATTTATTTTCAAAAATTGTCATACACTAAACACTGAATTTCCTTAAGGATTGCAGGGTTTCATGGATTAAAAATGTCTCTTTCTCAATTAGCAATATGTTAATCTTTAAATTTGCATTGCAAAATCATTTTTGCAGTGCAAATATATTTCAGTACAATCAAAAAATAATAAAAATCAAGTTAACGATTCTGTTTACAGTACAACCTCTTCTCCAGCTAGTAAAGTGTTTGTTATGCCATGTTTTTGTCTGGTTGACTTTCAAAACCTACTTTAAAATTTTGTTTCTCAATAAATTACTGAATTTTTTTTACTTGTCAAGAACTACCTGGAGTCTGAATTGAATCACTGAAATCCACTTTAAGATTGTTACATTAGGATGTTATTTTCAGCACGGTTATCTGCCTGTGTTTTCAGACTCTGTGGGATGATTACATGGATGTACCGCGACAACGAGAGAAACGGACGAGTGAATCCTCTGCCCAGTCGCGGGATTCACAGATCCCTCAGAAACTACTGAGACAAACCTGTAAGCATGCTTTAAATAATTAGACACAGCCTTTTTTTCTTTGCTTTATCTGAAAAAGCCAGATAAAGATAAAACAATAAAAATATTTCCATTTTCAGCCCATTCATCTAAGACACACGGGGATGAATCAAGACCAGAGCTGGTGCTAAAGCTGTCGCTGAGTGGCTTTGCAGTGTCTGTCCTCCACATTGACCCACTGCCACCGCCACATGGCGCCCCCAGCCCAGTTGGACCCCTAGCTGGACATTTTTTCAGCGCACAAGGCCCGGGCCAGCTTTCTCCAGACGCTTTCCTTCTGTCTCGATCAATGTTTGATCAGGCTTGTCCCCATGATCATTTAAGGTAAACACTGTTTACAGTTAATTATAATGGTCTAAAGTGCCTTTTTTTCCCTAGATCAGGGGTGTCCAAACTTTTTTTTCATGTGGGCCAAAATATGTTGGGATTTTTTTTACCTACCATAATCAACATTAAACTAAGAACTAACTGTTTTAATTAAACAGAAAGTAATCAGATTACTTTTTGGAAGAAACTAAATCATAGATCCAAAACTTCAAAGGGTTTTGTTGATGTTTTCCATGTTGAATGAAAGTCATCCAATTTGCTTTTTGTGAGCTCGAATAAAGAAAACGGAAAAAATATTTTGTCTATTCTCCGCAATAAAAACAGGATCTAGGTCAGACTTTATTTGAAAGCACTTGTTTTATTTAGCCAAGTTTTAATACAGTAGTTAAAAGCAGATTTGGTGTACTTTAGAGCATAAGTCAATGAGTAGATGAGGTTCTCGTTACTATAGAAAACCAAAAATGATCATTTTGTGTTGAATCTAAGATCTTTGTAAGTAGATTTTAATTTAAAAGTTGTGTTTTTTTCTTTATTTAATTCATTCTTGAATTGTGGTCGGGGTGGCCGCACACAATCAGTTCAGGAGCTACAAATGGTTCCGGGGCCTCACTTTGAACACCCTTGTACTAGATCAATGGCTGTGTACATAACATGGACCAATGTTTGCAGGTTTGTTGGCCAGGGTTTGAAGATAAACTATGAGCACTGTCAGGGATCAAACCTCCGAACTTTCAGGACTGACATCTCCCTGAGCCAGATGGAGTTTGTTGAATGTTTGTTTCCTTCTGAGCCTCCTGTTGGTGGAAACCACAGAGAAATCCAGTACACTGAGGTCAGTAATAAGGTTTTCTTCCCCTCTTGTTTGAACACTGCCTATATAGGACAGACAAAGCTTCAGTTTGGAAGAGATTTTAAATTTTTTTTCTATCACACCTCAGCTCTTAACATTTGAGACCCCAGTCAGTGATGAAGCATCCCTTTCCACCTGCCTTCACTTGCTGTACAAACTGGCTGAGCGCAGAGGCCCTCAGGTGTTCACCTTTAATCATAAATAAATTAACTAATTAAATCCCACTTTTATCATGCAATACTTTTTCTGCATGGCCCACTAGCTGCTGTTTGCTGTTTTGTTCAGGCAGGCCAGGTGCGTCTCAGCACAATACCAAGGAAAGCTGAGATCCTGGTGGAGCTGGGTCCTGTACACTCTGAGCTGGACATCAGCATCGTCGACCGTCTCAACTCTCTGCTGCAGCCTCAGAAATTAGCAACCACAGAGATGATGGCCTCCCACTTGTACACATCTTACAACAAACACATCAGTTTGGTAAGTTGTAGATGTTTATTGAATTACATAACCGGTATGCTGTTCATAAAAAAGTTATTATGAAATTGTTTTGTATTAAAATGAAAAGATCATACCATTATATCAGCCATCTTAC
The DNA here is from genome assembly GCA_903066815.1 of Brachyrhaphis roseni. NCBI lineage: Eukaryota > Metazoa > Chordata > Actinopteri > Cyprinodontiformes > Poeciliidae > Brachyrhaphis > Brachyrhaphis roseni. The sequence goes on from CAEFZY010016114.1 coordinate 71,787, forward strand.
ACATTTTCAGTACATACCTTCCCAGATTTTTAGTGATACAATTCCCTTTTTTAGTTTGATATTTGTATTGTGATCAGGTTCGAAACATAAAACTTTCAAAAAGCAGGAAGGAGATGGAGGGAGGATATGGGAAGTGAGTAAAGAAAGGAAAAGTAGAGAAAGAATTGTACGAGTGATGGACTAAATGGATGATGGAGTAGCAGAAGAAAGTAAAGGGAGGAAGAAAACACACAGATGGAAGGACATATGTGAAACTTTTAGAAACATGGATGGATTGAAGGGAGGAATGCAGTTTTAAAGATGGAAGAATATGATTAAAGAAAGGGTTCTACTATTGTATACATTTGTTGCATTATTATTATGTCTTTTCTGAAGCAAGGATTTCTTGGATTGTTTTCAGCACAAAGCCTTTGCAGAGGTTTTCCTGGACGACACCCACACTCCCTCCAACTGTCACATATCACTGACAGTGAATGCTCCGGTTCTCGGCCTCTCTGTGCGCTTTCCTATCCCCGACCTGCGTTCAGATCAGGAGAGAGGCCCCTGGTTCAAGAAGTCCCTGCAGAAAGAAGTTCTGCTTATGGAGCTGGAAGACCTGGAGATGAAAACAGAGTTCATGGGCGGAAGCTCACCCAACCAAACCAAAATGGAGCTCACCTTCAAGGAACTTACTGGTTCGTCTTTTGTCAGACAGAAAGAAAATGCGATTATGAAACTGCCATTGACTTGGTGTTGTTGTCATGGTGCAGGAAAGTTCCAGGAGGAGCCGGCTCAACCCGCTACCCGTTTCCTCAGGGTGTCCCACAACATGGAAGGAGACATGATGACATCTGAAAGTGTAAAGTTTGACTGGCCGAGGTACGTTCACGCGAACCGGAGAGTCCATTGAACTCCGATTTGTAGTGACAGATAATTCCTCTGAGCAGGGTCGTCCTAAAGATGAATCCCACCACGGTCCATTCAATACTGGAGCGTGTGACGGCTGAAGATGACGAAGGGGCTGAGGATCATTCACTTGAGGAAGAGGAGGAGGATGGGGCTGCTCATTCGTTGAAGGACGTGTGTGACTTTGGGAAACCAGAGCCGTCACCCTTTTCTTCACGCAAGGTTATGTATGAGACTGAGGAGGTGAGTCAGAAGTGAAGTGCAATAAATCATAATTCTTACATCATGTCTAAATTCATGTTCCTTGAACTTTTCCCCAATTTGGTTTCTTTAGCAACACAGACTAAATTGTATTTTATGTAGATTTTATGTGAAAAACCAACATGGCCTAGAGCAGAAGTGTTAAATTTCTTTAACTTTGTATAATCTGATCCCTCTAATTACAATTTAGTGCAACACACTCTCTTCATAACCCACTTTTTTAATAAAAAGTCCTGCTTGCAGTTTTCACATGCCGCAAATATGTGGACTAGGATGCTCTAGTCAGTAAAAAACAACCACAGTCATAATGACTTTGAACACACTTAGAATATTAGAATTGCCCAGTCATAGTCCAAACCAAATTTATCTACTGACCTCTTTTGAATAATAATTGCCATTCAGCATATAGGGTCGCTAATTTACACTTAAATTAGCGACCCTAATTGTAGCAAAAAGTTTATATTTTGCTACAATGACTTTTACTTGTCAAGTGTAATGTTTGCGCTGTAAAAACTTTAGAATATGGCACACTTTTAAAATTATAATAGTTTTGTCCCATGGCATAGCAGGAAATTAGAACCGTACGCTGAGTGCTAGATTTTATTGTTCATGAAATATTTCATGAATAATTGATGAGAGGGTTGAGGGTGGTGTTATAGGATTTAATTTTTCTAACAGTCTTCCCCATCACCACTAGGGGTCATGTCAATCTCGAACAAGAATCATGTAAAAGTTTTTCTCCTCTTGAGGAAAACATTAAATGTACTAAAGATTTTAAGAAAAAACAAGCTGAGCTAAATGTAAAAAAAAAAAAATCGTACTTATTTATAGAACATCTGTAACCGTCTTCCTGTTTGTCTCTCCAACAGAAATAGGAAGGCTTCTGTTTTTTCAGTTTGTAATCTGAGTTTTTTGTTGTAGATAACTAAAGGCCAAATCTGGATGTAGCTTTTTAATATATATGAACATGGTAAAGCTATATTTAAGATATGTCACTTTAGAAGCTGCATGCATGTTTTAAAGTGCAAATATTATGTCAGAACAGAGTAACAAGCAGGAAATAGCTATCACAACTTGACACATACTAAATGTCCATCCATTACACATCACTTTTCTCCTTTAAAGAGACGGAATATCTGTGCTAAACCTTAAACACCATTTTTCTTTAACATAAAGTAAAATCTACAAAGATCGCATGTTCCAAAGATTTAATATTAACATTTGAGGGGCAGGTGTGGTTTATCCAGGTGCAGAAATTTGCATCCTGGAGCGAGGATATTCTCTGGTCAATATATTAACATGTTTGACTGATGAATTCTTACGCAAATGAGGAACATGTTTTGCAAATCTGATCTGTGGACAAAACAGGTGGTGACGGGATGAATATGTTTCCCTGTTTGCAGATGATCATTCCTGGTGATGTTGGTGAAATGACGGAGTTCCAGGAAAAAACGATGAACAACTCTCGCTTCATCCTGGAGCTGTGTTTCCCTAATGTGCAGCTGGCGCTGCCCGGCAAGACTTTTTATGAAAAACTACACAACAGGTTCATCATTTATTAAAAATAAACACAATAACTTGACAGATGCTGTTATTAACTGGTAGTTAAAACATGTTAACAGCGTCTCCATTCTCTTATCTGCATGAGTTTTTCAACAGAGAACAAAATCTTAGTCTCATCTGATCAAAGTACACATTTCCAATTAAAAACCCCTTGTGTTTACATGTTATTGTAGAATAGACAAGGCTTTTTTCTGTATCTTTTACAAACAACTAGTTGGCATGTGTCTACTTGTTGCTGCAGTTAAGATAAAAATAACTTTTGGAGATCTTTTAATTCTGTATTATTTCAGTCCTCATCCACCTCAGTGGTTAAAATTAATGGGCCTTTGAGTCACATCATATTTAAACCCCTGAGGAACAGAAAGTCATAAACTACTAATTAGAAGTTTCTAGAAACTGATCAACTTGAAACAATAATAAAAAAAACTTCAATGTTTATTTAACACTTTATTGTTAGGTACAATGATTTTTGTTTTTGCCACTGAATTCATGTTCTCAGATTATGGGTTGATTTTTCATTGTAAAATTGCACCACTGCAATGAAAAATCAATAAGGTTTTTGTACATCTTCATCATTCGTACCAATAACTGTGGCCTGCACTGTGTGTTCTGTGCACAGTTTTATGAAATAAAACATGCATTCTCCATGTTCTAGGATAAGCAATGACCTTCTGCTGTGGGAGCCCACGGCCCCCTCCCCAGTGGAAACCATAGAAAGCATGCCGTATGGAGTTGGACTCTCTGTTGCCAGCCAGTTGATTAACACTTACTCCAAAGACAGTTTCAGCCAGTTTCGCTCTACTGGCCCTGAGGGTAAGATTAAATTACCCGTCTCATATTCAGAGTTCTTCTAGGTACTTGACATCCTTCAAAATGCTTGAATTTTACTTAGGTGTTTTCAAGGTGTAGACATTTCTTGATTTCTGTACAAAGTCCTTTACAGTTATTGATATTCAAACTGCAGTTTTGTAATAAAGTGTAATCTAAAATTTGATTAAAAGCCTAAATTTGGAAAACGTTACAGTTGAAACCAGATATTTTCATGCACCTTGTAAAAAGGCAAACACATATTTTTTTTCCTCTGTCTGAAGTTAAATTGTACTGCAGTTTTCTTGTTTCAGGTTAGTTAGAATTACCAAAATTATTTCTAATTACTAAATTTCTGAAAACTTGGGGAGAGCGTATTTTAGCAATTATTTTTGTATATTGCATTTAAGCATTTAACCTGAGCAGGAAAGTCATTAACCTTAACACGATTTGCTTGGATTGTTTCAGTGTAATAAATATTATGCCTAATGGCTCACTGAGTTATTAATCTATAGAAGTGGAATAAAGGTTGCCTTATATATTTTTTACGTTAAATAATGTTATTAAAATGGTGGGATTTTTTTTCTTAATTAGTGTTTTATTACTGGAACAGTCAGGTTTATGGGCTGACTGTTCATAAACAGTCAGCCCATGTTTTTTGAAAACATCAAAAAATTTGATGTTTTCAAAACATCAAATTTTGTTATACTTTACTTTGCCTTGCCCCTTCTGTAGAACATAGAAAACCATCACAAAACATTATTAATAACAGTAATAATTGATACCATGTAATATTGATTTCAAACGGTCTTTTTTCAATTAATTTCCTTTGTTTTGTATATGATTTTTCAGTATCTCATAATTTATAAAATTATGTTCAAACCATTTCTCCTTGTTTTCAGAGGAGACCAGTGGCTCAGAGGAGGAGAATATGCATTACTACTCTCCTGCCTCGGATCTGGGCTTCAGATCTCGAAAGAAGAAAAAGCCCAAAACGCACAGCAAAACCTCCCAGAGCCTGTTTTCCGTCATCCTCTCTGTTAATCATGGGTTAGTGGCGCTTCAGACAAACTCTAAGGTAAAATCTGATAGATATTGTCTTAAAATCAACCAGCTTTAAAAACCTTTTATATGTGCTTCATTAGTTTGTTTTATTTTTTTTCCAGGAAGAAGATAAATCTTTGCTAAAAAACAAACATGGGGAGTTCTGGATTGAGGTGAAAAATGCTGTTTTGTTCAGCGTCACTCAGTATGAAGGCTTCAAGGACCAACACTACATTTGCTTTCACACCAGCAGCGTTTGCATGTACCAGCAAGGTACCACTTTATATAATTCCTCCTTATTACTAAGTTTATTGAATATTACTGTAAATATGTCATATTTATTAATCCACCCAGGACTCCTAGATGGAGGCATCAATGTCTTAGACATCAAGTTGCCATGCAGGACACATCCCCACTGGCTGGAGCCCACCATATACCAATCAGAGACTTTTTCAGAAAGGTCCTCAACCCCCTCGGAAGGTATCGGCCTGGAGGCCCGCAGCATGGTGTCTGTTGCTGTCAAAATCTCTTCACAGAGCGCAGAACGCAACCTCAAGGTCAGACATTCAGATTGACACTCCTGAAACCTCTGCCAGTATGAACTATCGTACACTAAGGTTTTTAATCTTACTGTTAATCTGCGTGCTCCCATTTACCTTAACTTGATGATGTTACGCCTGAATTTTCCCACTGTCGGACAGTAAAAATATTTCTGTCCTATTCTAAAAGCACTTAAATCATAAGCCAGAACTGAAAATGTGCTTTTAATGTGAAGTAATATAAGCACATGTAATTTGCTAAGGACAGAAAGTGTCTAATTTAAATCAAAAATAGTCTTTAAAAAATTTCTTAACTTGTGGAATATTTAAGTGAAATATTCTCACTTCAGCGGCATTGTTTTTTTGCCCATGCAGGAGTTTTTGGTTGCTGTTGGAGTGAGAGGAGCCACACTGCAGCACAGAGTGGTGCCACCTAATCTGGGCTGGTATGATCAGGTAAAACAAAACAAAACTGAAAAAAAATCACACGCATGTTTAAAAATCTCTTAAGACAGGCAGACATTAAATGAAATAACTTGTATTTTTCTGACATAGATTGTTGACTTTCTGAATGTTTCGGCTGAGCCTGTGTTGGGTTACGCCCCTCCCATGTCTGTCACCACTCTACATTTACACCTTTGGAGTTGCTCATTAGACTACAGGTAAAGCAGATTTCACACTGACTGCTAATAAACATGTCTTTATTAGTAAAGTATATTAACAGAACAATCTTTATCTTGTCAGACCTCTCTACCTGCCACTCAGATCTTTGGTGTTTGTAGAAACATTTAGCATCTCCAGCAGCGTCTCGTTAGACAATTCATCTTCAACCTTAAGGTTTGGCTGCTTTCTTAGTTATTTGAGAAATATTTATTTAAATCAGTTTAAAAAAAACAAGGTTTTAAAGCATTTTTTCTTGCAGGATAATTTTGGATGAAGCTGCTCTGTTCCTCTCGGACAAGAATAATATGGTTTCTGTTAATCTTGCACGGGGTAAGTTGACTTGTTTTTGTCAACATTTAGGACTCCTTCCTCTTGAAATGTATGGAGTTGGATTTAGTTTGGCCTGGCGAAATTTGGAAAAAGAAAATTAGAGTACATGATATCATTCCTATTGTCTGCATGTTCTATCCATCAGCTTGTCCTTTCTCCATAAAACCGTCTGCCCGAACATGCAACAATCTCCTTGGATATTATTTGTCCGTCATATATTTCTTTGTCCATCATTAATTGCTGTTTTCATCCATCACTGGTTTTGTAGTTAAAGTCTGGCCTCAGCAGATATATTTGCAGTAATGTCTTAGTAAATAATACATTCTTGTATAAAAATATTGTGTTTAAATGTTTCTTGCTTCCTGTTCTGATCATTGTTTCATTTATGTAACAGACTATGTTCAGGTTGTAGACATGGGGACACTAGAGCTGAGGATTATAGCTGTCAAACCTGGAGCAGATGGAAAATTGGTAAGTTTATCAACTCTAAATAGGATTTTTCACTGAAAGGAGAAAGTCTGATCTTTGTTTTGTTTTTGTTTGTGGGGTGATAGTCAGAGCCCAGATTTGAGCTGCGCTGCTCCAGTGACGTGATCCATATCAGAACGTGTTCGGACTCCTGCGCTGCCCTGATGAACCTCATCCAGTATGTGGCCAGCTATGGAGACCTGATGCCCCCGGAGGAACAGGAGACCAAGCGCAACAACACCACACAAAAAAGCAAGGTGACATTCAACTCCTGAGCTGCTGCTATACAAAAGCAAAATGTTTAAAACAAATATCAGTCTTAAATTAATGATTTATTTATGTTTTTTGACAGGCGGAGTTTCCCAGCAAACCGACATCTCAGATCCCGCTGCTTGCTGAGAATGAGCTGCAGATGCTGCAGGACCTGATGAGTGAAGCTATGGAGGAAACAGACGGGCAGCAAGTGCCGTGCCCACAACAAAATGGTTCAGACTTTTCTCAGTTTAAGAAAATTCATTGAGAATGTAGTGGTTTACTGTTAAAATGTCATTGTAGAAAAATAAGTGATTAATTCGCAGATTAGCTAATAAGTATGTGGTTTGATTTAAACTGGAAGTTAAGGTTTTAAATTGTAAGAAAATGGTGATAATGTTCATGTTCTTAGATTTTATGTGGTAAACCAAGAGAAAATAGTATTTCTGCAGTGGAAGCAGAATCACACCTTGTTAAATGACACAATTGTGTTTTCTGTATTTACAGATAAAGTAAGAAGTTAAGGATATTATTGGATTTTGTTGTTTTAATGTGACAAAATGTAGAAAGTTTAAAGTTTATAAATACTCTAGTAGTATTTGTCTCCAAAATAGGTCAAGACACCTATTTTGATAGATTTTCTGCATAAAAATGTGCAGAAACAACAACCTAAGGACCTTTTATTCCAGTTTGATTAGCATGATGGATCCGCTTTTTGCTTACATTTTTAACTATATATAGGCTCCTTTGAGGAAGAGACTCATGACCACGACCCACCCCGCTCAGACCTGTTCCTGTTCCCTGATGAGAGTGGGAATTTAAGCCAAGATACAAGTCCCACATACCCCATTCTTCCCTCTCCGCTCATTACGCCTGCGCCCAACCTGGCCCAAGAGACGGATGACTTTTGCATTTTGGAAACTCCTGATTCCAGAGGAGAGGTAAAGAATTACTGACTCAAATGTTTACTTTTTTTTGTATGTAAAATGTGTGTTGCTTCACTTTTAGGGTGTTTGTGTTACAGGATCAAGACCAGGAGCCTGTGGTAAAGCAGCTCACCTCGGATCCTGTGGAAATCAAAGACAATCACTTCAGTCAGCCTTTGGAAGGGAATGATTCCAGTCGTGGAGCCATGAATTTTCCCATCCCAGAAGTCCGCTACCTCATTAGGGAGATTTCTGTCATCTGGCATCTTTACGGAGGAAAAGACTTTGGGAGTTCAGCATGCATTGCTTCACCTGCTCGAAGCCGGGGGTGAGCCATTCTTGTTGGTTTCTCTTAAAATTTGTACAAAGAGTAGGAAGCATTATCTCTAAGATTTTTGTTCCTCCCTGTGTGTTGTAGATCTACTCCTCATAGCTCCCCATCTCAAACTCCAGTTAGGCAAGTGAAGAGTTTGGGCCGTATTGGAGGAGGAAGAGGAAGAAACCCTGATGTCCTGATGGAGATACAACTCAGCAAGGTTGTTGTTTATTATTATTATCATTAATGAACAAGTGTTTATTATAGAGTATTTGTGGTTGACTTTTGACCTGTGAATACTGATGTTATGTGCCAACAATTTTTTTTTTCTATTTTCTGGATAAATTTAAAAAATGAACTTTTATCACAAAAAATATTTGCGGGAAAACAAAACATAGATTTTTTAAAACTAGGGATTTGACTTTTAGGTATGTTCTGCATCATTCTAGCTTTGATTCATTTATTGTATCTATAATGGAGCTTTAACCAACCTTTGTGATTCATAATTATTTATTGCGTGACTGGAGGCAATGTTCCATTGAGTGTGTGAGAGAGCAGTCGATATTACACAGCTCTGCAGTTAAACATTTCAAACCAAAGACAAAATAATCAGAGTTGACATGTTTAACTTTCCGATGTTGATCACTAGCCAATCTTTCTGTGCACCCCACATTCATTAGAATCATGTTGTTCTTTCTAAATGTTATGGTAATTCCTTTAGTATTTAACTTCTCCGTATTTAACTTCTCCATGCTGAAATCAGGTGAGATTTCAGCATGAGGTGTACCCACAGACCCCTGTAGCATCTCGTCCAGCGATGGACCAGCCAGTGTCCCGCCAGGTGTTTGCTGTGCAGGACTTGGAGATTCGGGACAGACTTGCTACCTCACAGATGAACAAGTTCCTATACTTGTACTCTAGCAAGGAAATGCCTCGAAAAGCCCATTCAAACATGGTGAGACTGGCAACACACTACGACCTTTGTTAGGTTTGTGAATTCCTGGAACTTCATGAGTACTTGTTGTTCTTAGTTGACAGTTAAGGCTTTGCATACGTGTCCCGAGTCAGGCCAGGCGCCTCCTGAGTGCTCCCTGCGTGTTTCTCTAATGCCTCTTCGCCTCAATATTGATCAGGTATAACAATCAGATGTAGATGTTTGCAATGTTAAAAATGTTGAGCGTAGTCGATAACATATTATTTTTGGTTTTCTTAAAGGATGCGCTGTTCTTCTTGAAGGATTTCTTTAGTAGTCTTGCAAATGAAGTGGAGTTTTTCTCCCCTCCTGCTCAAGAAAGTAAGCCCGATAATCAACTGGCACTTTTACAATTATGCATTTGAACAGTTTCACAGCTCATGGCTATTTTCGACTTTTTCTTTTCACAGCTGTTTGCGTTACGACAAAGAAAGTCGCTGCCCCAGAGATCTCCTGCAGCTTCTCCAAACAGACTGTTGGCAGCCAGGATCCAGCCCCGATTATTTCAGTTCCTGCTCAGAGGCAGATCAGCATCAATAGTTTCTCAACGTTGGGCAAGGAGGAAGCAAATGATGGCGAAGCTTCTTCCTCTCCCTTTTCAGACCAACCAATCTTCTTCAGGTCAGTGGAAACTAAAAACACTTTAAGCCAGAAATAATTGCAATACAGAATGTTCGTGTTTAATCCTGTGTTCTCTTTTCAGAGAATTTCGGTTCACTTGTGAGGTTCCAATTCGACTGGATTACCATGGGAAACATGTATCGATGGATCAGGTATGTGGTCTGACACAAAAGTGCATAAATGATTTCTTAAAATGATTTTTATTAAGAATTGGGTTAATATCTCTTTTCAGGGAACATTTGCAGGAATCATCTTTGGGCTGACACAGCTAAATTGTTCAGAACTAAAACTGCGGCAGCTCTGCTATAGACAAGGGTGTGTTTCCTGAATATCTTATGAGACAGTGATCCATTGCTGCATGTGTTGCCTTTGTGACCATGGCCTATTTTTCAGACTAAACTTGCACTTCTTTGTGTTTCAGATTACTTGGTGTGGACAAGCTGTTTTCCTATGCAATAAATGAGTGGCTAAATGACATAAAGACCAATCAGCTTCAAGGAATACTAAGTGGTGTGGCGCCTATTCACACTCTGGTGAAACTGGGTGAGCAATAACTTCTGGATCCAGCTCATTTCCATGTGTTTCTCATACAACTACCTCCACTGTCACCCAACGCTTGTTTTGTTTTTTTTGCATGTTACCTCTGAGGCTGGGATAACTTGGGGATTTTGGTTCATGTGTCTTCTAAGCGAACTTTTTGTTCTGTTCAGTTCACGGCCTTAGGGACCTGGTGTGGCTCCCTATTGAGCAGTACAGGAAGGACGGCCGGATAGTCCGGGGATTTCAGCGTGGCACGGCCTCCTTCGGGACCTCCACAGCCATGGCTGCTTTGGAGCTCACAAACAGGATGGTGCGGACCATCCAGGTAAATTGGTTCTGAATACTTTCACTCTCGTAGGACATTTATTATAATGTGAAAACTATAAAGCATTCAGTCAGCAGACTTGTTCTGTTAATTTTTTTTTTTCAACTTTGCTATATCAGCAAATCAAATATTAAATGTTCAGCTTTTTCAGATAACAGTTAACACGTCTGCTTTCTTCTAGCATTTTTTAAAATGTATTTGTTGCTCCAAAACTATTTATAGATACAGAAGTAATAGGGTGAGTTTTCTAGTCATTCAAATACGAGATGATCTTTGAAAATAATTCCCTTACTTTTAGCTTGAAGCAACAGGGCACATCATATTGAGTTGTTATTAAATGCTTCAGCATTGTAGCATCGTCAAACTTTAGATGTCATTATGTTTTTGAGCAAAACCTGCATTTTTTTCCATATAAAGGTGATGACATCATCCACTTTAGTGTTCAGCTGAGCTCTTAGATTCTACAATTTTTCCCCGCAAATAATTCCTCCTCCCTCACTTTTACCTAAACATCACAAAACTGTACAATAAGATGTTGAAAAAGCTGTCTTCTTTTGCATGCAGTGACTTTTGTATAACAGTGTTTTAATGTATTTGAACTACATGCTTCAGAAACAGGAACATGCAATCCAGTTGACCAAATGTAAACACCAGCTCGGGTTTTCCAAGAAGTTCAATGAGATAGTCAATCAAAAGCACGCACCTGCTGCTGTTGCCATGGTTACTTTAAAGAGCAAGAGGCAAAAGGGACACAATTCACTTGGTCTATGTGCTCTTAGTATGAGCTAACATAAGCAACATGAAGAGACATACTTTACGTCATTTACACAAATGCAATGAATAGAGAAATACATGTATAAACATTTGACCAGCATTACCACAGACTTTCACACAGAAAAGCACAATCAGAGACTAGGTGGTATTCTGAAGAGGGACATTGAGAATTAATAAAAATTCTGAATAGCACAAATGCATGCAGTTACAGCTGATGATGATTTGCATTGTTTGACCCCTAACCTAAGAATAATAAGCAAAGAAACAGAAAGACAAAGGGAAACACTTACAATGCTTTTAAAAAATTCTCCAGATACAAGTTTTTACTTCAAATGACACAATCTAACACAAGCCTTGTTTTTGTTCAGTTTTTTTAGGGGGTATGTTGAGCGATTTATTTAGATTTCATCTCAATTTCAGCAGTGCATTACATTTTTTGGCTTCTGTTTTTCTGCATCTATCTCTAATGCTAATCTGAGTCTTCAGCTCTTTAACTGCTTAAACCAGATCAGTTTCAGCATCTACTGTAGTTTTTTGTTTCAACTTCTGCTGTATTAGTCCTCAGTGCTAATACAAAACTATTCTTTCCAACGTTTCTGCTCTTCTGATATTTGCAATATGATCTAGTCTTCAACAAATGTTTCTGCTTCAATTCAACTTCAAAAACAGACCATCTCCCAGTAAACCCCAGAGAAAAAAAAAATTTGCATCTAATTTTTTGGAAGGAAAAACAAATTTATTTTATTTTAATTTGTTCAAATTCTGTTTCTTTAGGCAGCAGCTGAGACAGCTTATGACATGGTTTCTCCAGTACCTGACGAGAGAGACACAAAGAGGGTAAAACGGTACTCCCATTATGGCCTTGCTCATCAGCCTGTGGACCTGAGAGAAGGTGTAGCCAAAGCTTACACTGTAGTGAAAGAGGTAAGCAAATAGCTCATCTTACCATTCCTCTTGAATTTATACTGTTAAAGTTAAAAGAAGTTTACATACACTTAAAAGAAGCACAAGTTTCAATTTGTTATTAACTTTTTCTAGTTCACAGGATCAAAAAAAATAAATGTAAGCAAATTTTTGTGGGATGTATGTATATTTTTGAGCCTTGTGAGGGATCAAACTCAGACGAGGACAAAAAAGTGTTCAAAAATAGAAAAAATTCAATTTAATTATTCACAAAAATAGTAAACAAAGATTAAAGATTCAATACAAAATGAGTCAAAAGGATAAATAACAAATTTGGGCCCAAATTAACTGAGGCCAACTGAACTCTAACCAAACACAAACAAAACTGACCT